>CM053034.1:48642853-48657567 GCA_028564925.1 Lithobates sylvaticus
CAATGTACACAGATCACCCAAAGGGTAGTGGAGTTGCTCTTTAACCACTTCACCCCCGGAAGAATTGACCCCTTTCCTTACCAGAGCATTTTTTGCGATTCGGCACTGCGTCACTTTAACTGACAATTGCGCAGTCGTGCGACGATGCACCCAAACAAAATTGACGCCCTTTTTTTCCCACAAATAGAACTTTCTTTTGGTGGTATTTGATCACCTCTGCGTTTTTTATTTTTTGTGCTATAAACAAAAGAAGAGCGATAATTAAAAAAAAAAAAAAAACACACAATATTTTTTACTTTTTGCTATAATAAATATCCCATTTTAAAAAAAAAATTTAAATGCTTCCAGGAATAGACCCCTGCGGGAGTCGCGCCCCTTCGCGTCACCCCCCGCTGTGTTCTGGGAAATACACAGGTCAAAGAACACAGTGGGGGCCAGTGAGGACGCAGAGCATGACTCGCGCATGCGCAGTAGGGAACCGGGAAGTGAGGCTGCAATGCTTTACTTCCTGATTCCCTCACCTAGGATGGCGGCAGGAACAGCCGCGAGACGAGCGATTGCTCAGCTTCGGCTACCGACATCGCGAGCACCCTTTACAGGTAAGGGTCCATCTATTAAAAGTCAGCAGCTGCAGTATTTGTAGCTGCTGACTTTTAATTATTTTTTTTTGGGTGGACCTCCTCTTTAAGGTTGCCTACCCCTGGTTTAGAGGTTACGTTCTGGTTCCACTTGTTTGTTATCAACAGGATGGTTTTTTTTGCCATTGTTTTACCTATCTGTTGTGCAATTACTGCTCTCTCTACCCCTTAAGCTATTGGGGTGTTGTATATATATTTTTTTCAATAAATACCCCCCCCCCCCCTTTGCCCAGGTGTGTCAGAGTGTGTAAAGTCATGGGCACAGGAAACAGGGGGAAACAAGGTGGACATCGCTCCAAACAACACGTGGCTGCATACACATTCACATGTGCTGAGGATCACCTGGGTGCCGACCTGGTCCGCAGCTGTGTTTACCACTTTAATACCGGGCACTTTCTTTGCCCCCTTCCTTACCAGAGCATTTTTTGCGATTCGGCACTGCGTCACTTTAACTGACAATTGCGCAGTCGTGCGACGTTGCACCCAAACAAAATTGACGCCCTCTTTTTCCCACAAATAGAACTTTCTTTTGGTGGTATTTGATCACCTCTGCGTTTTTATTTTTTGCGCTATAAACAAAAGAAAAGCGATAATTAAAAAAAAAAAAAAAAACACAATATTTTTTACTTTTTGCTATAATAAATATCCCATTTTTTAAAAAAAATTTAAATAAATTTTGACTCAGTTTAGGCCGATATGTATTCTTCTACATATTTTTGGTAAAAAAAAAATCGCAATAAGCGTATATTAATTGGTTTGCGCAAAAGTAGAAAAATAGATTTATTGCATTTTTTTTACTAGTAATGGCGGCGATCTGCGATTTTTTTCGTGACTGTGACATTGCGGCTGACACTTCGGACACATTTTTGGGACCATTCACATTTACACAGCGATCGGTGCTATAAAATTGCATTGATTACTGTGTAAAAGTGACTGGCAGGGAAGGGGTTAACGCTAGGGGGCCAGCAGGGGTTAATTATGTTCCCTGGGAGTGATTCTAACTGTGGGGGGAGGGGACTCACAAGGGGAGGAGACCGATCGGTGTTCCTCTGTACCGGGAACACACCATTGGTCTCCTCTCCACTGACAGGACGTGGATCTGTGTGTTTACACACACAGGTCCACGGTCCTGCTGTGTTCCCGGGCAATCGTGGGTGTCCGGCGTACATCGGACATCGCGGCCGCTGAGCACACGCACCGGGTCCCCTAGACGGCTAAGAATGGGAGGACGTCATATGACGCCCACCCAGGATGGGAGATCCACCTTGTGGGCGTCATTTGACAATAGGCGGGTATTGAAGTGGTTAATGAAATAAGGAACGTTTCTAGGAAAACTATTTCGAAGGTTTTAAAGTGACAGGAGCTCAGGTGAACCCAGCTTTAGGACAGCCTACATTAACATATAATTGCCCACACAATGGATCTATTTTCATCCAAAATGACATTAGAAATCAGGTCCTCTAAATATTTGTCATTTTAGGTCATCAAACCAGACTATTTTTCCTTTTTTTTTTTGCTTGAGCAGCTGCCGTCAGCACAGACATAGACGACTTGCCTCGGCACAGGACAGAAATAGCAGAGAGCCTAATGATGCACTCGTCCTGAGTTTTGCTGTAGGCCTGTCTGCTCTAATGATTAGGAATTTTATTAAGGGTTTTTGTCATCAGCCTGGTGAAGGCTCTGAAGATCACAGCTCCTCTTGTTCATCTGGATTTTACATTCTAACCAGCCTGATAATTACCTCCTGTAATGGAAACAAAGGATGGACAGAACGCATGGAAGTGTTCTACGTTTCAGCCTTTCTTAGCACTAACATCGCTTCGGGGCAAGCTACAAAAACCACAAGAGAACAGCTATGTACAAGTCCTCTCCTTCAGGAAAATAGCAGCACACAGGAAGACCTTGATGTTTCTTGTAGTTAGTTTGACAGTACCATAGATTGGCTCGTTTTCAGTAGATGGCTGGGCACTTTGGCCTGGAGGGCAGTCAGAATTGAATGGATCAAAATGTTACGGCACAAGCTACAATGCTTAAAGCAGATGAGAGATAGCATGATGGTTCAGTTGCTTTAAATGATTGTTTACATGGGCCAGCAATATTATCGAGGCATCTTTATAGATGACAACACTGCAGGATACATACCAGTGGCTTTTCTTTAGGACTTGTATGATCTCAGTTGCCTCTCTCTGGACCTGTACAAATAAATGGCCACTACCTCCACCTATAACTGGCCTTTGGAGCACATGGAAGGGTGACGCATTTTAAACAAAACCAAAGAAATCTCCCAGCTCAACTTACCGATCAGCCTGCAACCAACCAAATTATCCTGTCTAAAAGCATGCGTTAAAAACAGTTGCGTTTAGCTTGCAAACATTTACAAATACATGCGTAAGCTGCAGAGCCCTTTTACGGCACCCCAGTATTAACAGCAGTCCTAACTTTAAATTTTGAGATCCTCCATAGTAGAAGCACATGCATTATAAAGGATAGGCAGAGGGCATGTGAGTCTGGAGGAAGCCCACCCCTCCTCAAAAGGCACAGGGGTGCACTGGACACCCAGCATATATCAAAATAGCAGCAAAGGTGTCAAGTGCATCCCCTCACCAGTATTCCAACAGTACATACAAATGGCCACTGCCGCCATCTATAACTGACCTTTGCAGCCAGGAGCACATGGAAGGGCTCTTGCATGTCAAACCAAAGTAAATAAAAATCCCAGCTCAACTTGCCAACCAGCCTGCAACCAACCAAATTATCCTGTCTAACAGTATGCATTGTAAATACATGCATAAGCTGCAGAGCCACTTCATGGCACCCAGTATTAGCATGTAGTCCTAACTCTAAATTTTGAGAGCCTCCATAGTAGAAGTACTGGATAGGTAGCGGGGAGGTGAGCCTGGAGGGAGCCCACCCCTCCTCTCTCTGGACCTGAAAACAATGTTTTCAGGACTTTTCTGTTGATCTCCAATATAAGAGATCTTATGCCCCGTACACACGAGCGGAATTTCCGTTGGAAAAATCTTGGATGTTTTTTCTGACAGACATCTGCTCAAGCTTGGCTTGCACACACATGGTCACACAAAAGTTCACTGAACTTTCGACCGTCAAGAACGCGGTGACGTACAACACTACGACGAGCCGAAAAAATGAAGTTAAATGTTTCTGAGCATGCGTCAAATTGTTTCCGAGCATGCGTAGGAATTTTGCGCATCGGAATTGATACAGAAGATCGGAATTTCCCATCGGAACTTTTTCCGACCAAAAAATTGAGAACCTGCTCTCAATCTTTTGCTGGCGGGAATTCCGCCAGCAAAAGTCCGATGGAGCATACACACAGTTGGAATTTCCGACCAAAAGCTCAGACTTTTGCTGGCAGAATTTCCAATTGTGTGTACGGGGCATAAGACTCTATGGCTGACCAATCATAAGTACAGGAATATGAATATATATTTGGTGTTTACATTTGGTATATACTCAATTTTCAATTCTTTAGACTGCTTAGCTCCTAGCTTCTTAGCTACTTTCCTGAAAAAGACTGTTTACAGAGGTCAGCAGCTCAAGCTGCAATTAATGCAAAAAATAACAAGTCAGAGCAATGACCCCCCACCCCTTTCTCCCCCTACTGTCTGATGTGTTCAGAAGTACAAATATTCACTTGGCGAGATTGAGTGTGAAGGCAAACCGTTTCAGCTGTGCTATTTTGGAAAAAAGTTATCCTGAATCATGAATATAAAATGTTACTAAAAAAAAAACACACACTTTATGCACATTATAAACCTTATAAATACAATTTACCCAAACCATCAGATTTCCTTTGTGTGCTGTAGTGTCTTGGGGAAGATGGCAATGAAACAACAGAACTAACTAGGGGATGCCGGAATTTGACACTTCTAGAATTGTCAGATACAGAAGATCTTTAAGGACAGTGTCTTACATTGGTTGTAAAGGCTAACGATTTTTTACCTTCATGCATTCTTTCAAATGAAGGTAAAAACCTTCAGTGTGCTGCTCACCCCACAGCCCCTCCTAATAGTTACCCAAACCCGATCCCGATCAAGCACTGTGCATGTGCAGGGCCGTGGATAAGGGGGTACCACCAGTCCTCTTGTACAGGGCCCAGGCCAGAAGGGGGGCCCAGGCAGCTGAGTGAATTGGATGTGGGCAGGGAGACTGATTGGTGGGGGGGGGGGGGGTCAATTACTGGAACCAATCCCCTGCATGGCTCACTCTGCAGCAGCTGAAAGCTTTTTCTCCTCACCTTCCCACTGGCTTTAAGCTGCCGCAGAGAGAGTCATACAGGGGATTGGTTTCAGTAATTGACCACCCAATGCATTCATCACACCATACATTTCCCCCGCTGCCCAAGCCTCCCTGTGTGACCCACCCCTGCAGTCCAGCCAGCTTTCCTAATCTCTTCCCCCTGGCAGCTGCAAGCATGCAATAGGATCCTTCAGGATGGAGAGTGGGGAAAGGGTCCAGTAAATGTGTCACATTTACCTGCCCCTTCCTTTCCTGAATGAACACAATGAGTGATCGGTACCGATAACTCACTGTGTTCATATGCCTGCGTTTATCTATTAAGTTCTTGTGGTAAAACCAAGGAAACCTAGACTTCTGAAGTGTATTAATGCTTTACTAAACAGGGAAAAATCTGCACATACAAACTGTAGGATGAACAATACAATACATCACAACTTATAGCTTCACATATAAGCATGTATAATATGTACACATTAAGTAAACTAAACAATTACTCAACTTAGGGGTTAAGATGTCCTCATGGTTCCTTGTCAAAGTCCAACTCACAAAAGCGTCTCCAACGTTATCCAGCTCCTGGAAGCCATCTTGTCCTTTGTCCTTCCAAACACCAACTGTCCCTCTGTCCCAAAACACATGTCTCTTTCAAACCCTCTCCATGCCCCTCCCACCCACTTCCTGCAAACACCAACTCCTCTGCTCATCCTGGCTATCTGGTTTATTTACATATCAATGGAGGGGGAAGGCCTTCTGTGGACATATGCTGTTACTAAATCTAAAACTCTATATTATTGCAATAAAGTCACTATACAAATGCCCATAGCAACACATACCACCTCTTGACTTTATAGGATAATATAGGAAACTTCTTAAAGCCTTTTGTCCAGGAAAGGGCAAAATAAACCCCCCGTATAAATGGGAGGAACAAATTCCCTTTCGACCCCCATCTTGTGGGCGGTCAGACGATTGGTTTGTCCCTGGAAGGCTGACTTTTGAGCAGGGTTAACAATGTCTTTTGGCAGTTTGTAAAGAAAGTCCCAGATGAAAAGTCTCTTTTCTTCTTGGTCATAAGGAAAATGCTCAGATGGAAGTCCACTCCAATTCAGCCACCTTTTCTCAGGCTCTCTTCTGGTCTGTCTCCTCCCATCCAGTATGGTCATCTGCTCTGCCTGCTCCACCTCTCGATGCTCAATACCTGAAAAGAGTAAGAGACAAAGCAGATTATATGTTCCTTCCAACTGTGCCAAAAAACATAGCTCACTGCTCACATTTCTCTATCTGCCCATTTCTAACTGCAAAACTATTGTAGGGTGCCCACTGTTGCCTTGAAATACTTTCACGGAAAGGCATTGACTTCCAACGTAACGAATAAACTTGCATGTCTCTCCGTGCTGTCCTGGGAAGCACACAGGCCTGCTGTTGTTCAGTCTTCACAGCATGGCACATTTTTGCAAAATGCCCCATTTTATGGCAACAGAAACACTTAATGTGACTGAATCTACCATTCCCAACCATTTGCTTCCACTTCTTAAACAATGCTGGTGTAGGAATCCCATCTATTTTCTCTCTAGGGACCCCCACCTTAAGTAAATCAATCCACATGTGTCTCCTGGAGATCATAGGCCTTGCCTTCCTTGTATCTGACTCAACTCGGTCATTTGAGCTGATCAAATCCTCTGCTTCCCGGTTATGAGAAGTAACAGTGGCACATGTCCTACTTCTGCTTACAGGCTTTGGGCCTTTGTCCTTTGTTAGGGCATCATTAGACTTGGTCATGAGGGCTGCACACCGCTCATTCAAATCTTCAGCTCGGCCTACAGGGGTTTGAACACACTTCAAAGCCACTGCAGGTTTAACTTTGATTACCCTCCTTTCTAAATCTTTTTCCTTGCTTGCAGTTTCTTCCAAACACTTGGATGCCACTGCAAGCTGCTCCTTCAGTAAATCTCTTTCTAATTCCGCCTTTTCCCTCTTTTCAGATTCAATATGTAGAGCATGCAGGAAGTGCAAACCAAACACAGCAACTGCCCGCATCTCTCCCTTACTGAACCCAAAACTTTTGAGACTAAAATCTGAGGAAAGATCACAGACTCCATCCCCCCAAGCTCTGTTCAAAGGAGACGCATATCTAGCTAGCTCCTTTGCAACAGGCATCCACTGACTATTTCTGGCCCAGATAGGAAGGGTGCACGCCTTCAAGTCCTCCTGGACACCAGAAATCTTTGCAGCCTTACTCCTCCTAAACAGTGTACGCAGCATTTTTTTCCCCTAGCACAAGCAACAAAACACACACTATAAAACAGGTCTGCTTCAGTTGAAATTTTAGCACAAATACGGCCGAGCCCCCAAATGTATATCCCGGGCGAGCCCCCAAAATGTTATGCCTGCGTTTATCTATTAAGTTCTTGTGGTAAAACCAAGGAAACCTAGACTTCTGAAGTGTATTAATGCTTTACTAAACAGGGAAAAATCTGCACATACAAACTGTAGGATGAACAATACAATACATCACAACTTATAGCTTCACATATAAGCATGTATAATATGTACACATTAAGTAAACTAAACAATTACTCAACTTAGGGGTTAAGATGTCCTCCATGGTCCTTTGCTCAGTCCAACTCACACCAGCGTCTCCAACGTTACCCCACTCCTGGTAGCCATCTTGTCCTTTGTCCTTCCAAACACCAACTGTTCCTCTGTCCCAAAACACATGTCTCTTTCAAACCCTCTCCATGCCCCTCCCCCCACTTCCTGCAAACACCAACTCATAACCTGGATATCTGGTTTATTTACATATCAATGGAGGGGGAAGAGGCCTTCTGTGGACATATGCTGTTACCAAATCTAAAACTCTATATTATTGCAATAAAGTCACTATACAAATGCCCATAGCAACACACCCCAGAACAAGCAGCTTGCTCAGATGGCACTCAGCTGGGAGAGGAGCCAGGAGTGCCGGCGGAGTACTCGAGAAGAAGAGGAACGAAAAAAAAAAAAGGCTGTACCCTCCCCCCCCCCCCTTCCAGCTCAAAGGTAATAGCTTGTTTTGTCTAAGGGGGTAAGGTTTAAAATGGAATTCCTTATGCCTTGCTCCTGCAGCCCCCCCCCCCCCCCCTTCCAGCTCAAAGGTAATAGCTTGTTTTGTCTAAGGGGGTAAGGTTTAAAATGGAATTCCACTTCTTTTCACTACTAGACCAACAGACCTAAATTGCATATAGGCATGCCAAGGGCCCATCAACATGCAGGGAGCCTTGGAGAATGGAGAAGAGACAACTATTGGGGTAGTAAGGAATAAGTAAATTATTGCCACTTATTTCTTAGCCTTTTAACTTTTTTATGGCATTGCAGTAGGTTGGACAAGTAAGTATTAATGCTTTTATTTGCAGACTGGCTTTGTCTTTTAGTTTTTAAGTAGCATCAGAGTCACTTTAATGGTATTATGGGCACAGCATGATGAAGTTGTTATATCCTTTCCCATTAAAGCGGAGTTCCAATAAAAAGTGGAAGCTTTGCTTGTTTGCCTCCTCCCCCCCTCCAGTGCCATTTGGCACCTTTAGGTGGGGAACAGGTAACTTTTTTGACAGGTATCCGTCCATGGGGAGACCTGGCTGTGGTGAGGTCCCACCCCCTGTCCTTCATCTTCTGCCGCCGGGCTAGTTAGAAAGCACAACGCGCATGCGCAGTAGGGAACCGGCTGTAAATCCGAAAGGCTTCACTGCCTGTTTCCATTACCATGAATGGCGGCGGCAGCACCCAAGAGCTGATCGGAAAATCGTCTGGGGTGCCAACATCACGGGCTCCCTGGACAGATAAGTGTCCTAATATTAAAAGTCAAATACTGTAGCTGCTAACTTAATTTTTTGGTGGCGGGGGGGCTGGACCTTCTTCTTTAAAGATGCTCTGGACAAATATCTGTTACAGCTTTTACAGCTTACATTCTAATTGCAGCCATGCAAGCTTAGATCTTGTAAATTATTCAAGTATAAAACCATATATCGATAAATAATTTAAATCAAGATAATTACAGTTAGAATAAGTTGGTGTGAATGAATTTTGTTTAATTTAGAGTCTTGTTTGACATATTTGGGCAAACTGACAGCTAAGATATTGCACAACCTCTCGTAAGTATCATTTTGCAAGCTATCACATGATCAGCTGTATTCCTTGCACCATATTTAAAAGGCTTCCTGAAGTTGGAGGTACATGTAGTACTGTGCAAAAGTTTTAGGTAGGTGTGAAAAAAATGCTGTAGATTAAGAATGCTTTCAGAAATAGAAGTGTTATTACATACTTTCCAACTTTTTGAATTGGGAGCGAGGGACACCTATTAGCAAAAGTATGTAGACATAGGACACACCCCCTGCCAGGCCCCCTTACAGGAGAATTATACAAAAATATTGGGTAAACCTTTTTGTGTTCTTTTACCTGTACTACTTCTTTATAATGGCTTTTGAAATTTACAAATGCAATTAGAAATTAGATAAAAGGTTTAGCACTGGGAAACACTTTTTGAAAGATAAAAAGTACATTTTATATACAACTATATAGATCAGGCCAAAATGAGGGACAAATGAGGAAAGAGGGACAGAGGGACTTTGTTCCAAATCAGGGACAGTCCCTCAAAATTAAGGACAGCTGGGAGCTATGATAAAAGCATTTGTCCTCTTCCTATTTAAAAAGTTGTTTTGCCTTGACCGTTTCACCATTAGCGGGATTCCTTATCTTTCTTTCTGACCTAAGAAAAAGGAGGGTAAACCTCCTCAGTAGGGAAACAGATTGCAATAAAAACCTGATCTACATATTGTAGGTTTTAACCCTACCATTTTCTATTCAAAACAAGTGGGGGAAGTTCGTTGATGCCCCTGTTTGGCCTTTTAGAGACACAAGTCCACTATCATAAGCAACCAATAAACCGCTCCAGTGTATCATTATGATAATTATACCCACTACTTGTTAACTATATTATGCTTATGTATTTGATTAATATCATGTTTTGTTTAAGAATTGTCTCAGAAGTTTTCTCTTTCCTCCCGAAGAAGCGGATAGATCCACGAAACATGTAGAGGACCAACCATCACCCCCATGTGTTCCATTACCCTAGGGGTACTACATTACTTGTGGCTTGTGTATCCTGACACAATATTCTGTCAACTTGTGTGATTTTATCTATGTATATGAACAAAACTTTTTTGTTTTTGTATTAATAAACTTATCAATTTTTCTGTCATTTCAAATGTGTTATCAATGGGTACTAAGACAATCCATTTATCCTGCTTTGGGGTCATTTTCCATTGTTCTTCCAACTATTCAAAACAAAAGAAAAGGTTTGACTGGAATTGGGGTTTTAAGAAAAACAGCACAAGAAGAAGACAGCTCCTGTTCTTTCAAGTCATTGTATTGCCGCGTACACACGTGCGGACTTTTGCTGGCGGACCTAAGTCCAGCGGACAATCCGCTGGACTTTCCAGCTGGGTCCGCTGGACTAAAAAGCGAACGGACTTGACCACACACGATCACGCTAAAAGTCCGGCGGTTCACGCGATGACGTACAGCACGTACGACGGGACTAGAAAACGAAAAATACTAGAAAAATACTTGCTACTGAGCATGCGTCCTTTTTGGTCCGCCGGACCATACTACACACGGCCGGATTGTCCGCCGGACTGCCAAGTCTAGCGGATAATTTTAAAACAAAACTTAAAACTTTAGTCCGCCGGACTTTGGGCAAAAAAAAGTCCGCCGGCGCCCACACATGAGGGGATTATCCGCTGGACTTCGGTCCAGCGGATAATCCCACGGGATAGTCCCTTCGTGTGTACGCGGCCTAAGAGTTATATTTGCAGCTATATAATAGTTGCCCATTTGTGTAACAAGTTCCCCTTGCCAAGCATACTCTTATGTGTGTGACTACAAGAGAGACACTGGTGAAAGTTTACTAAAACTGGAGCAAACAGATTCTGGTGCAGCTTCTAACTTCAGCTTGTTCAATTAAGCTTTGACAATTAAACCTAGAAGATGGTTGGATGCTGGGCACAGCTGGGCCAGATTCTGTGTACACCATTTTTAGCAAATCTATCACACTGTGTGTGTGGGGTTATATGCCATCTTAAACCAGCCTTTTTTACCTACCTCACCTAGCCTAGGTGGCTCCTGCCAAGAGTTTATATTGCACATTCTCCCTGAGCAGAGAGAGCCAAGATACTTTTGTGTAGACTGCACAAAGAGAAGGTCTTTGTTCATCATGAAAGATCCCAGTGGAACAGCTCTTCATAGAAGAGGTTGCAACTACTGTGGGACAAACTCTGGTCCTTGTGGGGTTTCCTTGCCCCAATGCAATATCTCCAGAAGGGTTGTGAGATGTCTCCCCCTTCAGGTCTTGGTCCAAAATTAACCAAAGGAACTCACTAGCCCCTGACCTGTGGAAGGCTTAGGCCTTTTCATCATACCTTGGGGGCTCCTTCATTGTTACCTTTTCTTGAGGTTCGTTGGCTTCTTTGGAGAGAATAACAGAGACTACGACTACTGTGTCATCCTGGGTGGATCTTGTGAACATTGCGGCAGATGATATTGGTCACCTGATGGTCTCTCCACAGACGGCGTAGACTTGTAGCAAACTGTGACGGTCACTAAAAACTTACATACGTGGAATTCGGAAGGTCCTGTGTTTATATATACAACCTGCATCACAGGGTGCGAGGTTGTGACCAGGTGAGGACTTGTGAGGAGGACGTCTTTTTCACTCTGTTTGACAAATTCTCCAGTGGAATTCTGCTTCCTGTTTAACTAAGGCTCCATGCAAACAGGATGTTCAAAAAAGTCTTTCTGGACTTCGAATTGCTGGCCAGAAAACGCTGCTTTAAAAATGCGCGTTTACCAGCGTTTTTAAATGCACTTTTAACAGAGTTTTTTAAACATGTTTATGTGCGTTTTTCAGCATTTTTCAGCGTCAGCATTTTTGGCCATTTTTTTTTAATTACACCTAGCTTACATTCAGCTCTGCAATGTAAAAAAAAAAACTGATAAAAGCATGTTTATGAGTGTTTATGCGCGTTGAGATTACGGTTCAGCCGAGTTCAAAAAGTGAAACTAAAGTTTAAAAAAGCATGTAATTACATGTTTTCAGACATGTGATAACTAATTAAATATATATATATATATTTTTTTCATGTGTTTGTGTGTGTGTGTGATATATATATATATAATGTGTGGGTGTGTGTGTATGTGTATGCATATATATATATAATATATATATATATATATATATATATATATATATATATATACACACACACACACACACACAGACACACTTGTATATAGTATATATTTATTAATTTTTAACCCACTGGTGCTGATATTAGGAAGAAAGAAGCCTTCTTCCTCTTATCACACCAGCTTCTCTCCCAGATTCTCCACCTCTGAGCTGGTGAATCTGGAAGGGAGATATTTCAGTGTAACGGCTGTGAGATCTTCAGATCATACTTTTATAAACTGTCCGTTTGTGACAAAACGGTCATGTACTGTGATGAGAAGCGGAGAACATGTTCTCTGCTCCTTATCTCAGCTATATAAACCGGTACACCCCAGAGATCCTGAGGATCACGGCTGATCTCTGTTTTATAAACGGACACCTTTATGCACTTGTACAAAGTCAGGGATTTTGTAGGCTTAGAGTCAGGTGTATGGTTAATCAATTATACCAAGCAGATGCTATTGGTCATCAATTTCATATGGAGGTTGAAACACAGTCATTAACTGAAACAGAAACAGTTGAGTGGCTTAAAGGCTTAAAACTGGATGAGAAACAGCTAAACTCCATAAAGAAGGTGAGGTTGAGGAAGACAGTTTCATGTCACAGGTCATACACCATGGCACGACTGAGCACAGCAAGAAGACTACAGGTCTCTTTCAGGAAAAGATTTCAAAGCAGACTGGGGTTTCAAGATGTGCTGTTCAAGCTTTTTTGAAGAAGCACAAGGAAACAGGCAACATTGAGGACCATAGATATAGTGGTCGGCCAAGGAAACTTAATGCAGCAGATGAAAGACACATCATGCTTACTTCCTTTCAATGTCGGAAAATGTCCAGTAGTGCCATTAGCACAGAACTGGCAGAAACCAGTGGGACCCAAATACACCCATCTACTGTCCAAAGAAGTCTGGCAATAATTGGTTTTCATGGAAGAATTGCAGCCAAAAAGCTATACCTCCAACATGGAAACAAGGCTAAGCGACTCAACAGTGGACAAAAACATAGGAACTGGGGTGCAAAAAAATGGTAGCAGGTGCTCTGGACTGATGAATCAAAATGTAAAATATTTGGCTGTAGCAGGATGCAAGTTGTTTGCAGAGGAAGAACAATCTTCAATGTAAATAAGAGCCCTGGAAGTGATGGTTTGGCACCTACAGAGTCTTGATCTCAACATCATTGAGTCTGTCTGGGATTACATGAAGAGACATAAGGATTTCAGGCAGCCTACAGCCACAGAAGATCTGTGGTTAGTTCTCAATGATGTCTGGAACAACCCACCTGCCGAGTTCCTTCAAAACCTTTGTTCCAGTGTTCATTTTAACTCTAAATTTTGATATAGTTTTAGTCATAGTCGTTTGGCTAAAATGACATTTTAGTTTTACTTGTATTTTAGTCATCTAATTTTTTTTAGACGACTAAAATCTCCAGTCCATTTTAGTCAACTAAAATTTCCAGTACATTTTAGTTGACTACAATCTAATGAGTTTAGTTAAATTGTAATGCATTATTTAAACATTTCTCTAGAGTTTCCAAACTCATTATATACTCCTGGAGTAAAAATCTTATAACATATAGTGGGGGTGTTATTTTACACAGGTGGGTAAATGTACCTCCTTCACAATTTGTTCCATTTTTGTTTGCTGGTGAAAATTGGAATTGATATTCGTCAAAGTTTTCATCAATTGACTTAAAGGGGTTGTAAAGGTTTGTTTTTTATTTTCTAAATAGGTTCCTTTAAGCTAGTGCATTGTTGGTTCACTTACCTTTTCTTTCGATTTCCCTTCTAAATTTTTGTTTCCTTTGTCTGAATTTCTCACTTCCTGTTCCTCCTTAGTAAGTTGTTCTGGCTGACTAAACACCGCTCGGATGATAGTGTGAAGTTTACTGAGGAGAAACAGGAAGTGAGAAATTCAGACAAAGAAAAAAAACATTTAGAAGGGAAATCAAAGGAAAAGGTAAGTGAACCAACAATGCACTAGCTTAACCACTTGCTTACTGGGCACTTAAACACCCTTCCTGCCCAGACCAATTTTCAGCTTTCGGTGCTCTCACACTTTGAATGACAATTACTCAGTCATGCAACACTGAACCTAAATGATTTTTTGTCCTTTTTTTCCCACAAGTAGAGCTTTCTTTTGGTGGTATTTGATCACCTCTTGTTTTTTTATTTTTTGCGCTATAAATGAAAAAAGACCGAAAATTTTGAAAAAAAACGAATTTTTCTTTGTTTCTGTGATAAAATTTAGCAAATTATTAATTTTTCTTCATAAATTTTGGCCACAATTTATACTGCTACATATCTTTGGTAAAAATAACCCAAATTAGTGGATATTATTTGGTCTTTGTGAAAGTTACAGACTCTACAATCTGTGGTGCGAATTATACAAAATTGATCACACCTGATGCACTGGTGACCTATCTCATTTCTTGTGACCCGAACAAGCCAGGAAAGTACAAATACCCCCCAAATGACCCCTTTTTTGAAAGTAGACATTCCAGGGTATTTAGTAAGAGGCATGGTGAGCTTTTTGATGTTGTCATTTTTTTCCCACAATTCTTTGCAAA
>CM053034.1:48658037-48677760 GCA_028564925.1 Lithobates sylvaticus
CAATGTGTTGCAGTAATGCACTCCCATTTATCGCACAATATCACATGTTTAACATGTGTTGTGGTTATTAGCCTTTTCAATGTACACACACACGCACAGTGCAACAATTTCTTAAGGCAACACACCACAACACACAATTAGATGTGTGGTGGCATTCAAAATGATGACACAGCAATACATTGCACTGCGTTTGCTGCATTAAAATATTGCACAGTAAAAAAAAATCTGCACATTACCACAACACTGGCATCTTCATAGAGAAATAGAAATTATGTGTGCATGTGAAGATAATATAATTCATTCAGGCATCAGATTAGAGCGGTTGCTGGTGACACTGACCCCGTAATTCCTTGACGTAACAAGAGGTAAATTCAGATGCATGTGCAGGGGGAGTTTTATGTAAATTTTATGTAGATTTATCAACATAGAGCTTCTGGTCATCCCAGCCAGAACTGAAATTAATTATCCTGTATACCTAATGTAGCACTTAAATCCGAAGGAGCTGCTGGTAGTTTATTAGGCCTGTACTCTGCTCTTTCCACCCCCAATGATTTGACTCAACCCGCTTGACACAGCTGTGTAACAGTGTTGGTGCGAAACCCAATAATAAAAGGGCAATTGAATAATCACAGATTACATACACTTTACCTGTGTTGTCACCTGGGCACACACTGCTACACCTGTCTGGAGAATGAACAGACCTCACAATAGACTGTGTTAAACCAAAATATACGTTTACTGGAACTGGTTTGTGCATTAAACATACCGTAATGACATACAATTCTGACACAGTAATGAAACTAATAGTTGTGGATGGCTACCACACAAGGGTTACCTGGACTGCTCCTGCAGGCGTGTTTCCAAGTAGGACTAATGCTCAGGCAATAAGATCGCAGCCCTGGGCACCTTCCCACTTCCAGTACACTATGCAGACACTATAAGATCTGTAATATCCTACACAGTATTTGACAAGATGATATATTGCAGTATAATTACTCAAAGCTCCCCCTGCAGTTTTTAGTATGTAGTAGCAACACCGTAAGGCCTTACAGTAAGGGATATAGTCTCTTGTCTTCTTTTCTTCAGCTAGCCATTATACTGCAGTATTTGTATTCCACAGGATTTACAAACAGTAATGTAGTGTGGAATAGTATAAAGCAGTAACTTTGATTGTGTAATATATTTGTGAACTCCTTCCCTGGAAATGTACTCCCAGAGTCAGTCAATTATTACTGAAGTAGGGCTTTGAGGCCTATGTAAGCGCAATTAAACTTTAAAGAACAGGTCCCAGCAATGCTGTAAGGTTAGTCTAATTGTGTGAAGTGCGGTATATAACTTCTGGGCAACAGCCCTCTCACCACACCAGGCCTGGAAAGATGGATGCCTTCGCTCCTTAGAATCTCAGTCCTGTTGCCGGCCACACCGCCACGCTGTGCCGCTCCACAAGATGACCAGGAAACCCTCAATGGCTCCGTCAGGTGTCTCTGAATCCTTCCCGATCTGACCACACTGCTGCTCCAGCACACTGTGGTGTAAACTGTCTCTGGTAGTTTCAGCTTTTCTCTGCACCGAGCAGGCCGCGGCTCTTCGGATGCACACCCACAGATCCCTGTAGGCAGGCCACGCATCCCAGCAAGAAGAGCCAGAAAATGGCTGGCGCTTTTATGACCTACCCAGCATGCAGTTCAGCCACTCAGTGTTCATGGGTAGGTGAGTGGGCATTGTGGGTAGGTGAATCTATTCTCAAAGTAAACAATTGGGTCACTTCCTTCTTAGCTGTTAGAAGAAAGGTAAAACAAGTCTCTTTCCATTGTAAACCAGTAGAGGGAGCCAAATACCAATCATTTAACATTAACAGTCCTATTAATAGCATTACATGGCAAAAATACCAGCGCTACACTAATAAAGTCTTTCTAAGGCTGTTTTTCATAGACGCAGAATGCCAAACCCGGGCCCCCCCCCCTGGTGCCCGTGTCATTGGATTCGATTGACAGCAGCAGAAGCCAATTGCTGCGCTGCTATCAATCTATCTAATCAAGAGCGGAGAACTGCGGACAGAGAGAAAGAGCACGTCTCCACCATGGGAATTACAGGGCTCAGGTGAGTAAAACTGGGGGGGGCAGGGGGGCCGGTCACTGTCAGAAGTTTTCACCTTAATACATAGGATACATTAAGGTGAAAAACATGAGGGTTTACAACCCCTTTAATAAAAATTTTTTTTAAAAAAAAATTTAAAATAAAGAAAAAATACCTAGATCAAAGTTCTAGGTCAATGCCAGTGTTAGTGGTTAGGTCAAAGGTCAGTGTCAGTATATTTTGGGTAGGAGTGTGTTTTAGGTAGGACAAAAAAAAAGCAAAATACACACTATTGTTTGTGGGCTGTACTATGGGTACAAACAACAAATAACATTCACAGATGTAGTATTGCCAAGAGCAGAATAATTTATTTTGGCTTGTTCTTTGGTGGTAGGTTATGGTAATAACAAGAAATATACAGCTAATTAAAAAAAAATATATATATATATATATATTTTTCCTTTGATAATAAAAAAAAATGAGGAGATATTCATAACTATTTACCACCAAATGAAAGCCCAAATTGACCTAAAAAAACAAGGTATAATCCACCTGAGTGCACAAAGTATTTGTGATGATATCTATGGTTTTATTAACACATGTCAAAGTTGCAAAATTGTGCTTAGGCATTAAAGTGGAGTTCCACCCATATAAAAGTCAGCCGCTACAAAAAGTGTAGCTGCTGACTTTTAAAGTGGTTGTAAACCCTTACAAACCACTTGGACCTACAGGTAAGCCTAGATTTATGCCGCGTACACACGTGCGGACTTTTGCCGGCGGACCTAGTCCAGCGGACAATCCCGCGGGACTTTCCAGCTAGGTCCGCTGGACTTTCCGAGCGTGTGGACTTGCCCACACACGCACGGACTTCTCCAGCGGATAATCCGCCTGCCAAAAGTCCGCGGGACTTTTGAAAATGAACGGACTTGCCCACACACGGAGCAGTCCGTTCATTTCAAACGTAACTTCAGGTTACGTAGCTAGCGTAGGCAGTAAATGCCGCCGCGCTAGCTCCGCAAGCTGGCATGGATTTAAAGGGAATCCCCACGCCGAAAAAACGGCGTGGGGGTTCCCCCCAAATCCAAGTCAGACCCTCATCCGAGCACGCAGCCTGGCAGGCCAGGAAAGGGGTGGGGACGAACGAGCGCCCCCCCCCCCTCCTGAGCCGTACCAGGCCGCGTGCCCTCAACATGGGGGGTGCCCTGGGGAAAGGGGGGCCGTGCGGCCCCCCCCCACCCCAAAGCACCTTGTCCCCATGTTGATGAGGACAAGGGCCTCTTCCCGACAACCCTGGCCGTTGGTTGTCGGGGTCTGCGGGCGGGGGCTTATCGGAATCTGGGAGCCCCCTTTAATAAGGGGGCCCCCAGATACCGGCCCCCCACCCTATGTGAAGAGTATGGGGTACGATGTACCCCTACCCATTCACCTAAGGTGTAAAATGTAAAGTACAAAAACACACACACTTTTGAAAAAATATTTTATTGCACTGCTCCGGGGGTCTTCTTCCGTCTTGGGGGTCTTCTCGCCGGACTCCTCCGCTCTCTTCTGCTCTTTTACCTAGCTCTTTCACGAGCGGGGGAGTCCGGCTACCTTCTTCGTCGTCGCCGCCGTCGTCTGGGGGTCTCGATCCGCCTTCGGGGGTCTTCCGGGGGTCTCTTCTGTTCTTGCGGCGGTCGTCGTCTTCCTGCGTTGACCCGACGCTCTCTCTGCCCGGAATGCTTGTGACGCGCTGCGCTCGGACTTATATAGGGACATGGGGGACAGGGTCACATGTTCATGTCACATGGTGACCCCGCCCCCTTGCGATGTCACAGTCCCAGCATCCTCCGGGACTGTGACAACACAAGGGGGCGGGGTCACCATGTGACATGTGCATGTGACCCTGTCCCCATGCCCCTATATAAGTCCAAGCGCAGCGCGGCACAAGCATTCCGGGCAGAGAGAGCGTCGGGTCAACATCGGAAGAAGAAGAACAAGAAGAAGGACAAGAAGAAGAAGAAGGCGGCGCCGGCGGCGCGGAAGACGACGACCGCCGCAAGAACAGAAGAGACCCCCGGAAGACCCCCGAAGGCGGATCGAGACCCCCAGACGACGCCGGCGACGACGAAGAAGGTAGCCGGACTCCCCCGCTCGTGAAAGAGCTAGGTAAAAGAGCAGAAGAGAGCGGAGGAGTCCGGCGAGAAGACCCCCAAGACGGAAGAAGACCCCCGGAGCAGTGCAATAAAATATTTTTTCAAAAGTGTGTGTGTTTTTGTACTTTACATTTTACACCTTAGGTGAATGGGTAGGGGTACATCGTACCCCATACTCATTCACATAGGGTGGGGGGCCGGTATCTGGGGGCCCCCTTATTAAAGGGGGCTCCCAGATTCCGATAAGCCCCCGCCCGCAGACCCCGACAACCAACGGCCAGGGTTGTCGGGAAGAGGCCCTTGTCCTCATCAACATGGGGACAAGGTGCTTTGGGGTGGGGGGGGGCCGCACGGCCCCCCTTTCCCCAGGGCACCCCCCATGTTGAGGGCACGCGGCCTGGTACGGCTCAGGAGGGGGGGGGCGCTCGTTCGTCCCCACCCCTTTCCTGGCCTGCCAGGCTGCGTGCTCGGATGAGGGTCTGACATGGATTTGGGGGGAACCCCCACGCCGTTTTTTCGGCGTGGGGATTCCCTTTAAATCCATGCCAGGTCACGGAGCTAGCGCGGCGGCAGTAACTGCCTACGCTAGCTACGTAACCTGAAGTCACGTGCTAAATGAACGGACTTGCCGATGAGCGGCAAGTCCGTTCATTTCAAAAGTCCCGCGGACTTGCCCACTAACGGCGGGATTGTCCGCTGGACTGCCAAGTCCAGCGGATAATTTTAAAACAAAACTTAAAACTTTGGTCCGCCGGACTTTGGCGCCAAAAAGTCCGCCAGCGCCCACACACGAGGGGATTATCCGCTGGACTTCAGTCCAGCGGATAATCCCGCGGGATTGTCCCTTCGTGTGTACGTGGCATAAGGCTTACCTGTAGGTCAAAGAAATATCTCCTAAACCTACACGGTTTAGGAGATATTTGCCAAAAGACAGGCACCGCTGTCTACGGCGCATGCGCCGTAGACAGCAGCGCGCAGGCGCACTGAGAGAGTCGCTCTCAACGGCGATATGCCGCGAGTGGCGGCTCTCGTGCGCATGTGCAGGAGTGATAATAGTGGTCTCTGTGGCGGATTCACCGCAAGATCACTTTTATCGGCAGGGGGAGAGGAGCCCCCCCTCCCGCCGCGCTTCGGTGCCCTCTGCCGCTTACCGTGCCATCGGCAGCGGCGGAGGCGATCAGATGTTGTTCCATGCTGGGTATGGAGACAAATGAGGGGAAGATGGCCCCCGCCTGTCTCCATATCATTGCAGGGCGGAAGAGACGTCAAAACGTCACTTCCGCCATAGCTCTTAAAGGGCCATTTTTACATTATTTTAAATGACAATTTTTTTTTTTTAAATTATTGCATTTTAGTGTAAATATGAGATCTGACCCCAGATCTCATATTTAAGAAGTCCTTTCATGCTTTTTGTCTATTACACGGGATGTTGACATTCCTTGTAATAGTAATAAAAGTGACACATTTAAAAAAAAAAAAAAGAACAGTGTAAAAATAAAAATTAAAAGGTAAAATAAATAAGAAAAAATAAAAATTTTAAAAGCGGCCTGTCCCGCCAAGCTCGCGTGCAGAAGCGAACACATATGTGAGCAGCGCCTCTATATGAAAACGGTGTTCAAACTACACATGTGAGGTATTGCCGTGATCGGAAGAGCAAGAGCAATAATTCTACCCCTAGACCTCCTTTGTAATTTAAAACATGCAACCTGTAGAATTTTTTTAAATGTCACCTATGGAGATTTTTAAGGGTAAAAGTTTGTCGCCATTCCACAAGTGGGCGCAATTTTGAAGCATGACATGTTGGGTATCAATTTACTCATTAAACATTATCTTTCAAATTATAAAAAAAAAAATGGGCTAACTTTACTGTTGTTTTATTTTCTAATTAAAAAAAGTGTATTTTTTCCCAAAAAAGTGCGCTTGTAAGAACACTGTGCAAATACGGTGTAACAGAAAGTATTGTAACGACCGCCATTTTATTCTCTAGGGTGTTGGAAAAAAATGTTTGGGGGTTCTAAGTAATTTTCCAGCAAAAAAAAAACAGTTTTTTAACTTGTAAACAACAAATCTCAAAAAGAGGCTTGGTCCTGTAACTATTTCTGTTCTGTATATACTCTTACATGCGAGAGGCAGGTTCTCTCTGTGTACAGTAAACCCCCCTCCATCGCTGGGGTTATGTTCCAGACCCACCCGCGAAAAGTGAAAAACCGTGAAATAGAAAGACCCTATTTAAATACACCCTAGGCATGTTTTGTTAATTTTTTAATAGCATTTAAAGGTCTTTAATCACACTTTTATGCAATAGAAACACATTAAAGATAGAGAGAGAGATCAAGAGGATTTTTAAAACACAAAAATATTGTCTTAACAGTACAGTATACTGTACAGTACAGTAAAAAATAGAGTACATAACTGCGAAAATGGCAAAATATTACCACAATATCAGAATAACGGGTCCTAATTAAAATACCGCGATATACCGGGACCGCAAAAACTGAACCGCAATATAGCGGGGGTTTACTGTACTGCTATTCTGTATGGAAAAAAGTTAATATGTGCACATACTTTATGTAAAAGAGGATTAATTGTAAAAAAAAAAAAATGTCATGCCACGGTTAGAAATGATACTCCATACTGTGTTCTTATATATGGCTGCTCCATCAATGCATTCACGCAGCTTAATAAAGTGTCCCTATAGGATAATGCAGCGGTAGGTGATATTTTTGTTGCATAAGAAGGAATGACACCATTCTCAAAATCTAGGCCGTAATTATTTATGAATTTATAATTTATATCCCAGCATGTTTAATATGCACCCGTACACAGAACATGTTTCTACATAATGACCTAGATTATCAATGAACTGAACCCTTTATATAAAATGAAGAAGAGAAGCGCTAAGCTTTATTTAAACTGAAAATAGAAGAACCTTTTTAATGTCATCACTTAAACTCAGCATAAGATTAGCTCAGACACTGTGAAAATATTTAACCCTCAACTCAAATTGTAGGAATTTGTGACACAAGACAAGCTGATTTTTTTAGACTCTTATACCAAAAGTTCAATTTGAAGAATGATTACAGCATTATAGGTAGAAAATGTTCTCTGCTGACTTATAAGAATAGGAGATACCTGTGAAATTTTTTTTTTTTTTTAACGCAGTTTTTGAGAAATGTTATCAATTTAAACAATTATTTAGAGTACACATCAGCTACAAGCTATCGGCTGCTGGAATGGCTTGCAAAAAACGTTTCTATCATTTACTGACTTATGAATATTTTGCTAAAAATAGGCCCAGAGCAAAAATAAAGGATATATTAAGGGCAAGGCCTACATAACAGGGTGGAAGGGGCAGGTAACAAAAGGTTTGGTAGTTAGATAACAAGGTATAATGGAGGTCACTTACTTGATTGTCTGTCGCTTACCGTGCCGTCGCAGTGGTGGAGGCGATTGGATGTTGTTCCATGCTGGATATGGAGACGAATGAGGGGAAGATGGCCCCCACCTGTCTCCATATCATTGCAGGGCGGAACAAAACGTCACCTCCGCCCATAGCTCTTAAAGGGCCATTTTTACATTATTTTAAATGACAATTTTTTTTTTTTTTTAATTATTGCATTTTAGTGTAAATATGAGATCTGACCCCAGATCTCATATTTAACCACTTCAATACAGGGCTTTTAAACACCCTTCCTTACCAGAGCACTTTTTGCGATTCGGCACTGCGTCGCTTTAACTAACAATTGCGCGGTCGTGCGACGTTACACCCAAACAAAATTGACGTCCTTTTTTTCCCACAAATAGAGCTTTCTTTTGGTGGTATTTGATCGCCCTGCGGTTTTTATTTTTTGCGCTATAAACAAAAGAAGAGCGTCAATTTTGAAAAAAAAAAAAAAAACACAATATTTTTTACTTTTTGCTATAATAAATATCCCATTTTTTTTTTAAAAACGTTTTTTTTTCCTCAGTTTAGGCCGATACGTATTCTTCTACATATTTTTGGTAAAAAAAATCGCAATAAGCGTATATTGATTGGTTTGCGCAAAAGTTATAGCGTCTACAAAATAGGGGATAGATTTATTGAATTTTTTTTTTTTTTTTACTAGTAATGGCGGCGATCTGCGATTTTTTTTCGTGACTGCGACATTGCGGCGGACACTTCGGACACTTTTGACACATTTTTTGGAACCATTCACATTTACACAGCGATCGTTGCTATAAAATTGCAATGATTACTGTGTAAATGTGACTGGCAGGGAAGGGGTTAACACTAGAGGGCGCTGGAGGGGTTAATGTGTGTCCCTATAGGAGTGATTCTAACTGTAGGGGGAGGGGAGTCAAGGGGAGGAGACCGATCATGTGTTCCTCCGTACTGGGATCACATGATCGGTCTCCTCCCCGCTGACAGGACGTGGAGCTGTGTGTTTACACACACAGCTCCACGGTCCCGCCCGGTCCCGTTGTTTTAACGGGCAATCGCGGGTGCCTGGCGGACATCGCGGCCGCCGGGCACTCGCACCGGGTCCCGAGGCGGCCGGGAATCCGAGGAGGTCATATGACGCCCACCCAGGATGGTAGATCCACCTTGTGGGCGTCATATGACTATGGAGCGGTATTGAAGTGGTTAAGAAGTCCTTTCATGCTTTTTGTCTATTACAAGGGATGTTGACATTCCTTGTAATAGGAATAAAAGTGACACATTTAAAAAAAAAAAAAAAGAACAGTGTAAAAATTAAAAATAAAAGGTAAAATAAATAAGAAAAAATAAAATTTTTAAAAGCGCCCTGTCCCGCCGAGCTCGCGTGCAGAAGCGAACACATATGTGAGCAGCGCCTGTATATGAAAAAGGTGTTCAAACTACACATGTGAGGTATTGCCGTGATCGGAAGAGCAAGAGCAATAATTCTAGCCCTAGACCTCCTCTGTAACTCAAAACATGCAACCTGTAGAATTTTTTAAATGTCACCTATGGAGATTTTTAAGGGTAAAAGTTTGTCGCTATTCCACGAGTGGAGCGCAATTTTGAAGCATGACATGTTGGGTATCAATTTACTCATTAAACATTATCTTTCAAATTATAAAAAAAAAAATGGTGCTAACTTTACTGTTGTTTTAATTTCTAATTTAAAAAAGTGTATTTTTTCCAAAAAAATGCGCTTGTAAGACCGCTGTGCAAATACGGTGTCACAGAAAGTATTGTAACGACCGCCATTTTATTCTCTAGGGTGTTAGAAAAAAATGTTTGGGGGTTCTAAGTAATTTTCCAGCAAAAAAAAAAACAGTTTTTAACTTGTAAACAACAAATCTCAAAAAGAGGCTTGGTCCTGTAACTATTTCTGTTCTGTATATACTCTTACATGCGAGAGGCAGGTTCTCTCTGTGTACTGCTATTCTGTATGGAAAAAAGTTAATATGTGCACATACTTTATGTAAAAGAGGATTAATTGTAAAAAAAAAAATGTCATGCCACGGTTAGAAATGATACTCCATACTGTGTTCTTATATATGGCTGCTCCATCAATGCATTCACGCAGCTTAATAAAGTGTCCCTATAGGATAATGCAGCGGTAGGTGATATTTTTGTTGCATAAGAAGGAATGACACCATTCTCAAAATCTAGGCCGTAATTATTTATGAATTTATAATTTATATCCCAGCATGTTTAATATGCACCCGTACACAGAACATGTTTCTACATAATGACCTAGATTTATCAATGAACTGAACCCTTTACATAAAATGAAGAAGAGAAGCGCTAAGCTTTATTTAAACTGAAAATAGAAGAACCTTTTTAATGTCATCACTTAAACTCAGCATAAGATTAGCTCAGACACTGTGAAAATGTTTAACCCTGAACTCAAATTGTAGGAATTTGTGACACAAGACAAGCAGATTTTTCAGACTCTTATTCCAAAAGTTCAATTTTTTTTAACGCAGTTTTTGAGAAATGTTATCAATTTAAACAATTATTTAGAGTACACATCAGCTACAAGCTATCGGCTGCTGGAATGGCTTGCAAAATAAGTTTCTATCATTTACTGACTTATGAATATTTTGCTAAAAATAGTCCCGGAGCAAAAATAAAGGATATATTAAGGGCAAGGCCTACATGACAGGGTGGAAGGGGCAGGTAACAAAAGGTTTGGTAGTTAGCTAACAAGGTATAATGGAGGTCACTTACTTGATTGGTCGATGGGAGTTGCAGGGAGTTTTCTACATAAATAATTGGATAGAAGTTGGTGAGCAGGTTGGGGTCTTTGAATTGACAACACTGGGTCAGGAATCCTTTTAAGTATGGCTTCCACCTGAACTGGTGCTTTACGGATCAAGAGGTGTCTTTAGGCAATTGGTGAAAATCATCCATGAGGAGTTGTTGTGTGGCTAGGGGCCTATCATGTGGAAATGGTTCTGCACATATCTGTATTATGTTTGTCTGACCTGAAACCCAATGCTTATTTACTGTTAAATAGTTTTTTTAAAGCTGAACTCTAGGAATTATATTATTTGCTTATTTACAATGGTTCAGCTTGGATGTAAGTATGCATATTGCATATCTAATGGACTATGGAACCCAGAAGAAGACAATAACCACTGCATGGACTGCTAGGGTTATTTTTAGCTTCCACAATGTTCCACTAGGTGTGAATTATGTATACTAATATTGGTGCAACCTGGACCATATGCAATTAAGATCATACCTGGAGTTGAGCTTTACCTGTGATTCCACTTGTGTTTTTGCAGGTGGCTATACCCCCTTAAAGAGGAGTTCCACCCATTTAAAAGTCAGCAGCTACAAAAAAGTGTAGCTGCTCTCTTTTAATAAACAGACACTCACCTGTCCCACGGTCCAGCGATGCGGGTGCAGGTGCTCCTCTCCCCCTCCTCTCTGCGGCGCGGGCATTGTAACTGTGGGCGCCCGGCTGTGGCTTCACAGTCGTGCACGCGCCTTGCGTGTTGTGAATGGCCGGGCAATCTTCTGGGACCTGTGACGTGTCCCAGAAGTTGGCAGGGAGGGAGGGGGAGAGGTGAACTTCCTCCCGGCGCCGCAGCACCAGTGGAGGAAGTGGGAGCTGGGTGCCTGTTAAAACTGGGTACCCACTCCCCCCCCCCCCCAAAAAAAAAAACACATCCCAAATGTGGCATGTCAGGGGGTCACCAGTACTTAAAGCAGAACTTTTGGGGTTGAGCTCCGCTTAAACTCCATTTTAGTGTGGGCTGAATTTTTTTTTTTTTAAGTTATGGTTTGGGTTGGAGAAGCCAACCAGTGGAAGAGCTGGTTACATCTAAACTACCCTGGTCAAGAATATTCACTAAACCTTTATGAAGTGCCTAACTGCAAACAATTATTGATCATGTGGAAATGAGAGCAACAAAATCAGAGCCATTATCAGCATGAGACAGAAGCATCGACTAGCTTCTTATGCAGATAAAGCCAATAGGCCCCTTGGCCTCACATAGACTCTGCCACTTGCTGCTCAAACTTGGCTGTACCAAAACAGTATGACCCTGACAGGACAAGAGATAAACTCAATTGAGCTAACAGGTAAGTATTTTTTAGGGCTTTTCGTTTTAAGAAAGGCTTGGGGGGAGGTAATTTTTTCAGAGGTTTAGGAGACAAAATTAAGTATAAAGAATTTCAGTGCACTGTAGAACCACTGTTTTGGGAATCCACCATTTGCAGGAAGTCTGTTTCTCTGGAGGAAGAATTTCAGAAGTTCTTGTGATATGGTCCAAAATAATTTGGGCCACATATGCTATAGGATACTCTCAACGCTATCTTCCCAGTATTTAAAATGATACTAAGCTTACATTTTTTTTTTACAAACATGTTTTACTTACCTGCTCTGTGCAATGGTCTTGGGTGCCCCCACTGGCAATCTGGGCTCCTCCACCCCGCTGAGTGCCCCCACTTGCTTTGGGGGCATTCGTAGTGTGCTTGCTCCTGAGCCCCACTCTGGGTGTCCATTGACACATAGAAAGGGCTCAGCCCCGTCCCTGCTTCCTCCTTATTGGCTGTGATTGACAGCAGTGGGAGGTAGTTGCTTCCATTGCTATGTCTGAGCCAATGAGGAGGGAGAGAGCCGGGAAAGCAGCTGCTCTCATGCACATCGCTGGATTGAGATCAGACTCAGGTATGTATTGGGGGGGGGGGGGGCTGTTGGGGAAGCACACAGAAGTTTTTTTCACCTACCAGCTCAGAATGCATGAAGGTAAAGAAAACTTCAGCCTTCAGAACAATTTTATTGGTTAGGTCCAAGGCATGGCCCGCTAAGGGGAAGCAGGTGGCCTGGCCATGGTCCGCACTGTTCCCATGCACCACATTACTATGACAGCTCCATCCCCAGTTTATATACCTAGCAAGGAGAAAGGAAGGTCAGCCCAAGCTGTTTGGAAACCGGACAGGGACTGCCCTAATATGGACACTAACAATCCCCTTATACCATGTCCTTTACAACCAATCAGCAGGAGTACGGCAGCTGGGGCATCCCCAAAATAAAAGCATAGGATTTTCCTGAAGCAGGCAAGGCACTGTGTTTTGAAAAGAGGAAAAGACACAGCTGAGAAATTTGCTGAATAAGAATTATAGTCTGCTGCTCTCATTATCACATACAGACCACTATCAGACTGTTCACGGTTTACTAGCAGTTGCTACTTTTTTGACTGGATTTCTTTTTGAAGCATACACTTTGAGTGGTGCAACAAGATGAAGACTAGAGTGCCTGTAGGGAGAAAAATGTAATAACATTTCAGAGTGAGTGGGAGTTTAAGGAATTATCAAACCACAAAATGCTTGATGTATACAGTAGGATAACATCACCAGGCACTTGTTCCAAATTGCATTTTTGTGTATTTAAAGCCAAACTCCAGGTAGACATAAGGCAGTGCAGCATAAACCAAAGTGATCGCATCTGCACCCATTGCCGTGGGGAGACTCACACTTTCTACATCTTCTCACCCTCTACTTCCCACCACTGAATCCCCAGAGGCATTCTGTGGAGAGACTGAGAGGGCCCCCCTTTGTACAGCGAGGGTTCACAGCCACCCCACAGGTACTGGTGGGAGGACACTGCCCATTGTTCAGACTGCCAGCAGGGACCGAGTTACTGAGGGCAAGATATTAAGTATACTGCACCTATACTACACCTTTGCTGCATTTTTCTTGCACCTATACTGCATGCTGGTTTATCAAAACTGTCATTAAGTGCACCAATGCTTCTTAAAGGGCCCAAACAGTAGCCAGCAGAACAGCATAAAAGACTGCTCCTCCCGTAAAACTTTCCTGCAAGTCCTCTTTGTTCCCTTCTTCCCTTTTATTAATTTCTATGGACTGTGCACATCCAGTCGGTCTAGGCCTAGCATATTCACCATTAATGCAGTTTGGCAGTATAGTTTCTGTGTTCGGTAAATCAAGCTTAATTGTGTAATTACTATTGTTACTCTATTTCTATGCTTACTTTGTTACCAACCATATCAGATGGCAATATATTAAGTAAGCCTTTACTAACTGGTTTAGTGGCAGTGCCTGTTTTCTTTCATACAGTACTACTACTGGGTACTAAATATTACTTTCAGTGATTTTTCTGTGACATTGTATGATTTGTACACTCAAACTAGTGTGTCAGAGAGGCTGAAGTTCTTAAAGAGGTTGAGGTAAAGAACAGAGGACCCATCCTATCCAGCAGCTCCTATGAGGGTATCGCTACAGTCTGCTGTAATGTGTACAGGGGCTGTGTCTCACCCTTGTACACTGTGCCCACAGCTCATTCATATGCAAATCCATATGCTCCTTCCAAGAGTCCTCAGCCATAACGCAAGTAGTGAGCTGGTTCTTAGAAGTTATGCAAATACCTTGATGGGTAGATATCAGTCTGGAGGAGTGAAAAATCCTAGGCAGACTGCGTTTGCATGCAGACTGTCCTAGGTAATACTCACATGTTATGCTGAGACCCAATGATTGAAAGAAATCCAATGCATGAAAGAGGTGGGCTAGGGATAGTAAGGCTGGGGAGGAAAGAGCTAAATTATGCTGGGTATCCTCCAGCCAGGAAATGAGGTAGGCTGTCTGTAACTTGCTGTAGCTTCCAATGCACACTGAATGAAGCTTACAGTGTGCAGTCAAATCAGAGCTAGCAATATCAGTATAGGAGAGGAGCCTCTACAACTGTGCAAGCCTGAAGGTAAGGATGGAGTTCAGCTTTACCCAGCTATTGCAAACTGTATTCTTAGACCTATAAAATAATAGGTGTGATCCACTATACAGATTAGAAGGTTCCTTTCTAACAGCGAAATATTTTTTGCCACAGTTTTAATTTTGCAACAGGATTGCTTTAACCGCTGTACCAGTTAGGGCTCTAAGTGATGGGGCTTTGTAAATCTCAGGACAGAAATACAAATCCGCTCATCTGTGTGCTAGTCCGATGGACAAACAATGACGCTAGGGCAGCTATTGGCTACTGGCTACGAACTTCCTTATTCTAGTCCGGTCGTACGTCATCACGTTCGAATCCATCAGAATTTAGTGTGATTGTGTGTGGCCAAGTCCGTTCATTCGAAAAGTTTGTCGGAACTCAGTCGAAAGTCCGTCGGAAAGACCGTCGGACCTAGTCCGTCGAAAAGTCCATCGTGTGTACGCGGCATAAGTGTTCTTTCTGGAAAAGATGTAATAAAATTTTTACTTGCAACAAACAGTGGACTTCAGCTTTGAAGTAATAGTAGTAGTAACTTCAAACTCCTTCCTTTAGAGCTGCAAGAGCAGAGTCCCATTTACAGAGAACTAAGCTTTTCAGAACACCAGCACGTGTCCCCTTTAAACAGACCCACAGTAGACTCTCTAGCACCAGAGGGGTGGCAGCAGCACAAAGGTCCCCAAGATCTCTCAGAACTGTCTGTACTCACACAAGGCCCAAGAACGGCTGGTTGTCTCCTTCTAACTTCCAAGTGACACCTTACTCTGGTAATACCAGACTTGATCTTCAGTGGACAGCCCCCCTTAGTCAGCTCTTTCTCTAGCTTCCGGGTCTCAGCATCCAGGCCCACAGGTCACCCACCTGAGGCCTCACAACAGCAGACATGTGGCAGCAATGCCCTGGAGGGCAGCAAGCCCTTCCAGGCTGGACAAATCCTCTCCATGAAAAGACCCAGAGCCCAGTGTGCTCCAAGAATATATACAGTCTCCCAGCATGCCTTCAGAGCCTGCCTCTCTGGGATTGGCCAGTGCTGTATCAATATTCATGCGGTCATCTGCATACCTCCACACCTATGATCCAGAAGCTTCTCAAGCTGAGCACACTGAGCAGACATAACTAGTAGGATTCAGCTACACTGATTAGATTGAGCAAACTAAATTTCTAATAAATAATTACAGCCCGACTGAGTATAGTGAGGCAACTAAATGTACCTATCAAACCACAGCCCCACAAAAATGCAGTGAGCCAACACTAAATCTAATCCTTACACCTACCTAGGTGGGTGCTACATCATTATTCTGTATATTTAGCTGTTTGCCCAGGGTTTAGCATTAAATAAATATATATAAAATCAAGCATCTTAAATGTACCTTTCTATGGCCATGAAAATCTTTGCTATGCATTGGTTATCAGCTGTACCTTCAACATTTATTGTACAGAAATTGTCTATTCACGACAGCTGACTGTACAAAAAAGTGATTTATTGCAAAAGGGACTCTTCTGATTTATGAAGATTTGAGATGTATAACTCCAAGCATTACATCTCTGAGGAGCTTTGACCCTTAACCAGAAAAACTGCATATCATTTCAAGCTCACAGCTAAAAGAAAAGATGAAATGCATATATATGGAAGCTACTGGCCAAGAATATTTGCACCTCTGTCCATACAGTCCTGAGCAGTGATAGCTGGTGCTCTAATTTTTTTTTTTTGGGGGGGGCAAATAAACCACCTGACCCCCCCCCCCCCCATCTCCCAGTCGGTCAAACCCCCCACCCTCAGTTGATCATCTGTCCATCCATTTGCTCTTCATACCTGTACTGTTAATATTTCACAAAATAAAAAATTCCCTTTATTTAAAAAAAAATAATAAAAAAATTGCATTGATGTGTTTCTGTGTGTTCATGAATATTTGGCCTCCTGTCCAAAAAAAAAAAAGCAAATTAGGCTGGCAACAATGCCTTTATTTAAATTTGCATGTGATTTTTATCCTGCCAAGAATTCCTCCTGAACACTGCAGTAGGCACCCTTGGCCGATTGTTCTCATGCGAAAAGTCTTCCAGCCAGGTTGGATTTTCCTGAATGGCTGCTTTTGTTTTCTGGAGGTGGGGCTGGCACTGGGCTTGTCTGCTAAATGAACTGGCATGCACACTTGTGATGTATCTAAATAAAAGATTGTTTAGTGTACAAACCATACGGAGACATCTGACCTCTGTCTCATGTCTATCGCCAGCGTTTTCAGAGTCACACAAGCAAAGAAGCCCATGGCTGGGTAATTGCTACCTGTATGTCAACAGCTTGACCTGGAAAGAGTGAAAAGAAAAATTTGATCACGAGATATCTGGCAGTGTATGCAGTCATCATTAACCTGAAGTTCAGGCAGAAATAAAATATGCACATTAATGCAGCTTCAGTAATCATATACAGCAGCACTCAGTTTAGGAGAAAGAGGGCAGCACTGGGAGCCAATTAAATGTGTTGCATTTAAACATAGCCCCAACTGTCGCTCATATTAAAGGGACTGTTTCTCTTTTGAGACCAAATTACTCTGTCACTCGAACAACCTCAGTTGTCACTCTTTTTGGTCTGATGTGTACATCACTATACATGTACTATTTTACTACCAAAAGTGTTATGCTACAGTAAACTTTTTATCCAACCTCTATATTAAAGGGGTTGTAAAGGTAAAAGTTTTTTCACCTTAATGCATTCTATGCATTAAGGTGAAAAAAACATCTGACAATACCGGCCCCCCCAGCCCCCCGTTTTACTTACCTAACCCCTCGAACGTCCTGCGCTCGCTCCCGACATCCTCTTCGCCGCTCACCCTGGCCGTTGATGGGCTAGAGTGGATGGATTGAAAGCAGCGCAGCCATTGGCTTGCGCTGCTGTCAATCACATCCAATGACGCGGCGGGGGCGGGGCCAGGGGCGAGGCCGAGTGATATAGCCGCCGGCTGAATCACAGGAGCGCGCCCGCAAGTACTCCACACCATGCGAGGGAGCTCGCATTAAGGTGAGAAGGACTTGCGGGGGGGGGGCCGAGACAGCCGCCGAGGGACCCCAGAAGACCAGGTTCGGGGCCACTCTGTGCAAAACGAGCTGCACAATGGAGGTAAGTATAACATGTTTGTTATTTAAAAAAAAAAAAAAATCTCCTTTACAACCCCTTTAATGCATGTGTTATTTTGAAAAGCCAATATAAAGGAATAATAGAGGTCAAAAAAGCACTTGTATGGTTTAGCCAATTATTTTCTGCTTATTAGATCTTTGTTGTCTGTGTAACCGGGCCGTGATATGGACATGTAGCACTACCCCCGCAGGGGTTGCAGATGACTGGGTTCCCCACTCCTGCACAGCAAGGCAACAAGTATTTTCCACATTTTCTCCAGGCACAAGGAACAGTCTTTGAGATTGTAAAATTGGGAAAAATACTGCGCTGTAACTGAAAGTTAATGTATAAAAGGAGCAGCAAATATTGTCGAAAGACTATTGGTAAAAAGAAAAATCGCAAAATAGAAAAATGTTGCGCTAAAGTGCTGATATGCTTATATAGTACTATGGATACCAAAATTAGCGCTAAAACTTATAAATGAAATAAAAAAATGTCATTAAATACATAAATATGGTTGCTCATACACGTGTAAACAAGAAAAATAATAAGTATAGCTTGTAGGTAGGACTATAAGATGGTGAATACTCTAAATGTAAGTTTACTGTAAATAATCCTGTTAAAGTGGAGAGCCACCCTAAAAAAAGAGCATTAATATTCTGGTAAAAAAAAAAAAAAAATGTTTTACCTGATCCAAAATCCCTGTTGCTAGGCAGTCTTCCTAATCTGGATCTGATGGTACTTTATATGCCCGCCTACTGAAATAATGTACCTCCACTGCGCCAATTCTTCCAAAGATAATAATAAAGTGTATATACACAAAATATATAAAACCCTAAACGTGAAGTGATCAAGCTGCCACTCTAAAAATAGTCATATATGTAGTGTATAGATTAAGACCTCAAATGTGTAAGTGTTATGAGGAAAGTAATCCAGTGGCGCTGTTAAACATAAATAATGTATATAAAAAATGATACAAAAAATATATAATAAAAATAAAAACGTGTAAACAGTATTAGTGTTGGTGAAAACAATATTAACTGAAAACAAATAGAGGAAACACCACGTGAAATAGTGCAACACTCCGTAAAACAAAAAAATTGTCCTTTGAATCTCTGTGGCAGAAAGTGATCTTCAAAATATATTAAATCTTCAGAAAAATACTTTAAATTCTTCTACCACACCAACGTGCCTCGTGATCCCCCTCCCAATGAGACCGCACTCACCAGATGGTGATGCCAGCCACTCTCGTGGTTGGCACTCAAGCTGTTAGACCACACCTGGGTCAGTATTCGATCAAACCAGAGCGACCATATCCATATGTGGAAATAAAAAGTGAACAATGCTCCACATAGCGTGATTCTATTTCAAAGAAAGTTTATTCAACCATATCCAAACACTCACACTTCAATGGTGTCACTCACATGTTAAAATTGAAAAAACAGCAATGAATCTCTGCAAATATCTCCACAGCAAACAGTGAATAGAAGAACTGACTTGGAAGCACACCAAACTGGTCACACAGGATCCCAAGATGTACCGCACTGTATCTCACCCACTTCAGACGCTGTTTGCAATACTTCCACTATCCAGTGGACTCTGAGCTGTATCTGTAGCACGCACAGGAGTACCGGGATCTCAAAAACCACGTCAAATTAGTCAAAGGATTCTTACTGTCCGTGTGGCCACGCCCCTAACATGTTTCGTCATGTGACTTCTTCCTAGGGATTGGCCACACGGACTGAAGATGGCTCTTAAATAGTAGTAATCCCCCCACATGCCCAAATGTAATTGGCTTGCAGATGGAATCCCCTCACCTGTGAGGTTGGCGTCTCCAATCCAATGCGTCATGGCCGCCCCTCTTCCTAATCATTGGGGATGTCTTTCAGGTGTCCCCAAATCAAAAGTCGCGCGCCCGATTGGCGTGCACACCTGACCAATAAGGCAACCCCCCCCTCATAATAGTACAGGGGATGCTTCCATTTCCTCTCAGTCCGCGCGCATGTCCTGTGTGCGCATGACGCTATTGCGTCTACGTCACCCCTCGCATCCCGCGCGCGCACCCTGTGCGCGCGCAGCTCTTCTGCGATGTAGCGCGCATGTGCGTTGAGCATATCATCAATAGTCCCACGCCTGCGTACCCCCACACCTCCCGCGCGCGTCACCTATGCGCGCGCTGCCAAGATGTGATATGGCACACATGCATATCAGGGAGATAG
>CM053034.1:48678200-48721820 GCA_028564925.1 Lithobates sylvaticus
GTCAGAGGTCACCCGCACCTCCTGACACCCCCCCTCCCAGTTGGTCGGTTCTCACGCACATCTCCCTCCCTTGTCAGTCGGTCACCGGCCCTGTACTTACCCCATCTTCTCCTCCCCTGCATTACGCCGTGCCTCTCCTCCTTCATCTCCCCCGTGCATAGTGCATCTCCTCCCTTCTCCTCCTAGGCGGCCAATTGGATTGCCTCTTTTTTGGCCCATAAGGTGACGGGTCTCAGGACCTGCTTTCTGATTGGCCGGGAGGAGGATCAGGAAGACAATAGCGAATATTCATTCTCTATTGTCACACAAGTGGGAGTGCTCGGGGCGCAGTGCTCTGCGCCCCAAGCCCACCCTCTTTTAAAGCCTATTAGTAATTTTATACTACTTTATACATTGGAATCCATGCGTCCGGCGCCCTGCATGTAGATTAGGAGGCCAAACACATGGATAGGAGGCTGCGCCCGTGCGCCCTGAATTATGGGCCTACCACTGCACAGGACCACAGGACACACAGGCATGCAGTTTGCATAGCAGACCTTGCATAAAAATGTAAGTAAACGCCAGGGGGGTGCTCTGTTCTTGCATAAAAATTAAAAGGCCTCTTATTTCAACTACCTCAACCCACATCCACTCTAAAACAGTAAATGAAAGTCTTTAAAAAAATGTAAAAAATAAAGTAAAACATATTCACCTCACACCATGTCTGTAGTAGTTTAGTAGTTGCAGCCTTAGGTGGAGGTGAGGGCGTTGCTGGGCGTCACAACAGGATCCTTGGAGAACTGAGGATCACAAATCTTGAAAAATGACTGTCAGGAGTCCATGGTTATGAATTTGGAATCCTCAGCCTTTTCAGGATTCTGCAAGAAGGTCCAGTGTCGTAACACTAGCCAAGGTAAGTGTGTACTGGAAGATTGGGTGTAAGGTAAGAGCTTTTTACATGTATCTATTATTTTTTTATGGTTTTTACTGAGCATCAGTGGGGACCTTGTATTTTCATGCAAGGTTTGTTTAATCATTTTATTATCATTAAAGAGGAATTTGCCCCCCTCTCCAAAAATCCCCTCCCCCCCAAATACTGTAGCTGCTGACTTTTACTATTAGGACACTTACCTGTCCAGGCATCCAGCAGTGTCCCCACCCGAGCCGATTCTTGACTCAGCTCTCGGGTGCTGGCGCTGCCATCTCGGCTAAGGGAAACCGGTAGTGAAGCCTTGCGGCTTCCCAGCCAGTTTCCTACTGCGCATGTGCGATACCATAGCAAACTAAGCTGCAAGTGAAAGCGGGTACCTGTCAAAACCAGATACCCGTTCCTCCCCATAAGGGGTGCCAAAGGGGGGGGGGGCAGACAAGCGGACCTTTCCTTTTTGGATGGATGACAGCACTGGAAAATCCAAAAGAGTTTATTTGTATCATATCAAGGTTTATTTGCAGTACAATGATGACCTCTTATTCAGATGTAATAGAGGAGTGGGTGGGTGAGTGGGTGAAATTTTTGATTTATATGAATAATAATTATTGTAATTTGAGATTTTTGGGTCATATTCACAATAATGAAGTCTCCTTTTTGGATGTTCAGCTGGTTGGCAAACTAGATCAGGTAGTTACTCATCTGTAAAATACAAATTGTGCTGTGCTGTCATTTGTGACCAGTATTCAATCAACTCAGTGAACCTTAATGATGTCGGCCTTACAGAAGACGTTTGTTACAACAAAACGTACGTCAGGCAAGGCAAAGGAAATAGCAGTGATGTCAACACATCCGTGGAGGGTGTAGGACGGATTATGTTTTTCCAATGCTTGTTTTATCTTCTTTGCTGTAAGTAGATTTTTAATAAACTTTTACTTAATTTACTGGATGTTGGGCAATGAGTTTTCCCTTTTCTCGTTGCTATGCTAATCCATCTGGTCTATTACTACTGAGGACAAGTCTGTGTGGCGTTTCCCAGTAATGTCATCTTAAGGGTGGTTGAAAAAACACTGCAGTGACCCAAACCTTGAGTGAGGGGTTAAGCTCACCAACCTTGATAGGTCTAATATTCTGGTAAGAGGCTATGTTTGTTTGACCTGAAGAGGGGAGCACTGGGTGTTTTATCACTGGAGGATTATATAGGAGTCATTTTTGCACACTCTGGACTATAACTTTTGGACTATTTTCTGGACTACTTATTTTTTCATGCATTATATTTGCAATTTATGTTACATGAATGCACTTTAACAACGTAGGCATTTGTTACAAATTATTATGAATTGTATAATTAGCAATAATGCACCTTATCATCAAGGTTTACTGAGTTGATTGAATACTTGTCACAAACGACAGCGCAATACAATTTTTATTTTAGAGTTGGAACAATATCTATGATGTATACAATATCGTGAGTGCAGCTGTCTAACTCACATTTCCTTTAGGCCACTTTTTTCACCAAGCGCAGGTAGCCTTCTACAAGCCCAATCCAGTCAACATAAACATACTATTAAAAGAATTCCCATAGGTCACTCCTTTTCGGCTTTGTAGGATTTCTAGTGAGACAAAATATTTAAACAAGAGGCTTCTTTGCTCTATCAGCGCTTCCTGGAAAGAGGCTACCCCAAAATGGGTTTTAAATAGAGTGTACAAAGTTGCATTGTTGTGTTTGTCATTTGTATTGTATGTTTATACATAAGTTTTTACAATGTGGTGTTTTGTGGTAATGTTAACCAACAATTGAGTCCTACTGTGTAGATTTTGCAGTGTCTAGTATTTAAGGGAATGGACCAGGGGTCAAGTCCTGGGGAAAAAAGTGTGGGAACTCCCACCCAAGATCCACTCGCCCACCAAAAAAATAATAAATGATACGCTCATATGCACGAACGCTTCAAAAGTGGTATTTTTCATCCAATTTTCGTATTGTGTGTATGAAGCTTAACTGTTAGTACATAAAAAAAAACAATCCTCAATAAACATAAATACTTCCATGCAAATGTGAACATCATGTTCTGATCTTTATTGGGGAATGTTATTTTGTATATAGAGTGTTTATGTGGTGTATTTACACTTTTCATTGAACAGAGTTTGGATAACACAGGGTTAAACGGAAAGGTCATAAATTAACTACACATTATCTGGACAGAATGCTTAGGGAGATAGTGAGGTGTTCCTGCTTAGGAGATGTATGTTAGCTTGGGGGGCTGCAAACTCTGCAGGGCTCCAACACACACTCGCTGCTATTCCAACCCTTCACATATTTCCACATAAACTTCCCTCCTGGCATTAAACTTTGCCAGTTATTGTGCTCAGCTTACCACCCCAAACTGATGTTCCTCCCTCAGTTCACCTCTCTCCCTGCGTGTCCTGTGAGCAGAATAGCTGTGCTCCTCCTCTGGGTTCTCTCATCATATGGCACTGAAGATAGAGGAGGTGGGGATTCAGCGGGACACACAGAGCAAGTATGCAGGAGATTGGCGGGGTGGGATGAGGAGACAGAAAATCAGGAGGGGCCGGCGGGGAGGAGCGCATTACGAGAGGTCTGACTAAATACAATCTCTTAGCAGCAGGGACCTGATCTACCCGTCAGCTAGCTGTGATTGACAGGTAGATCGAAGCGGAAGCTGTCATGGGGCCCCCTACTGGCAATGCCTGAATGGTCAGGTGTGCGGCACTTACTATTGCGAGCTGTGTTGGCAGCTGCTGGTGTAGCACCTGCCACACAGATTGCATACTTCAAAGTCTTGCAGGACACGGCTGCTAAAGGGAACTGAGTTCCTGTTGTGGAAAAAGTACAGGAACTCTGTTCCCATGCGTTCCCGCAGCACTTGAGCCCTGGAATGGACTCTGGTGTGCTTTGTATGATTAAGTGCATGTAGCATGAAACCTGTTGATGTTGTTCCCTGCCTGTAGGAGCTGTGATGTATTTGTACTGATGGATTACTACAAATACACTTTTTGGAATTTCCTTGCATCCGAGTGCAGTCACTCATTTATCAATGTGAAGGGGCTTGTGGCTGCGACCTGGGCTTGCACCTTTATGTATGAATTGGGGGCTAGCAGCTGGGTGGGCTAACCTGGAGCAATGTTTATACACTATTAGATTGACTGGAAGTAAGATAGCTAGAACACAGGATGAAAGGATAACTGGAAAACTCTGGCCTCTATGACAGATGAGGATCAGCCAGAACTGGACCAACCCTTAAAAAAAATGCTCATGACCTGGGGTATAGCACGACATTGCCAGATGTCAACCATATATCACTATGACTGGTGTTTACCACTTGTTGACCGCCCTATAGCACTTTTACTGCTACAGAATGGCAGCTGTTCGCAGGATCACGTATATATATGTGATCCTGCACATCTGCCTGCAGGGGGCACGTGCGCACCGCCGGCGGGCCGCTTCTGCTGTGATAATTTACAGCAGAAGCCAATCTGCGGGTCCTGAGGATGTCCTCCGGCACCCGCTGATCGGCAGTAAAATAAGTAAACAAGGCATTTCTCAGTTCTGACAGGGGGGAAGGGACCAATCCTGTGCGTCTGTAAAGCAGGAACTAGAATCGATCGCTTCCCCTAGTGAAAGCAGCACATACAGTACACTAAAACACTGGCTAGGCACACAGTTAACCCTTTGATCGGCCTAGATGTTTAACCCCTTCTCAGCCAGTGTCATTGGCATTAGTGTCACTGGTTCCCGCAAAGTGTCAAAGGTGTCAGTTAGTGTTCGATAGTCGGCAGCAATATCGCAGTCCTGCTATAAGTCGCCGATCGGCGCCATTACTAGTATAAAAAAAAATTCCATAAATATATCCCATAACTTGTAGCCACTATAATGTTTGTGTAAACCGATCAATTTACTCTTATTAGGATTTTTATTAGCAAAAACGTGTAGCAGAATACATATTTGCTTACATTTTTGAGGAAATTCGATTTTTTAATTTTATTTTATTGGAAGTGTTTTATAGCAGAAAGTAAAAGACATTGTTTTCTTTTCAAAATTTTACTCTTTTTTTTTTTTTTTATAGCCCAAAAAAAAACAAAAAAAAAACACAATGGTGATCAAAAAGCACACAAAGAAAACTCTATTTGTGGGAAAAAAATTTGCATAAATTTTATTTGGATACAATGTCGCATGACTGCGCAATTGTCAGTTAAAATAACGCAGTGCCGTATAGCAAAAAATGGCCTGATCGTGAAGAGGAGTAAATCTTACAGAGTTTAAGTGGTTAAAACAAAACTATACAATGGAATTACTGAGCTGAAGTACAGGACTGATTTATTGACATTTGTATATTTAAAAAAAGAACAGGTTGTCAATCTTGTGGGAGACGCCAAGAGAATCAGTTCAGGGGAGCAGAAAATATAACCAGCTTTAGTGACTGTAGTGCAGGCAAACCTGCATATCATTTACTTTACTTCATGTGCTTGTGCAGCAATGACACCACTTTATTATTATTTCTTCTAGAATTTTTCATTACAGCTAAACTCCAGGGCAATATTAAAATAACACAATTTAATCCAGTTATCTGTTAATTAAAAACTCATAAAGGAAAACTATTCCTGAGAGGAGCATGTAGGCTGTCAATGCTGACTCGCTCTGAAAATGCTGCTTGTCTGGCTGTAATGTTGACCTTTAGCCTACTTCGAGTCACTGACCCAAGACAAGAATGGAGATAATTACTTCTGGCGTGACTTCCTCAATCTGCATACTTACTCCAGGTCAGTGATTCAAAAGGTATCAAAACCAGAGGTTCAGCAAAACAGACGGGCAACTGTTATTTTTTCATGGAGATCAACAAATGCAATCTCTATATTTCTCTTGGGAAAGGTTTACATTTAATGTATTTGTAAATTTTGATGTGTAGCGGTACCCCCATGGGGGCTGCTGATTTTTGTTCATTACCTTTTGCCAATTACTCCGCTTCCGATCCCCCATGCACGCACATGACACCAAACAGTCAAGATTCCATATTTATATTTCTTTATTTGGGTGTAAAATGGTGGGGCTATTCAGTGAGGTATATGAGATGCCCCTTTAGACCCCATTTTCTTTAAAGGGTGTTAATCTATAGCCGTAGCTTTGTTAAGTAAGTCCCTTTTAGCGATCCTTTCCTGGTTCCATTTCTCTCTATGATACAGCACTCCCAAATTAGACAGATAAGCATTACTCTGAATAATCCCTTCTGCCAGACTGATAGAGATACTGTGGGTGTTGAACTCAAAGCCACAGGCCATCACTGCCTTTCCATGACTTGTACGTCAAACTTCCCTCAGTCCTTGAAAGTGCTTGATACTGTGGTCCTTAGATGCACAATATGAAGTTCCGGATTAGCTCTCCAGGGTTTGCACTCCGTTTGCTCTCTCCCAATCAACAGTCCATGTTCGACTCACAGAAAGTCGATTACCCAGTCTTCTTCCTCCGCTTTGCTCCTACTTCCTCCTCCTCCTGCGCCGCCCGGCACATCCCCGCATGGGACGTCCGGTATTTCTCCAGTGCTACATGCTGACTTCATCTCCAGGGGCCAGACCCTCTGCCTCCCTGGATTCTCCTCCAGCTCCCGAGCTCCGGGATCTCTGAACTCCCGAGCTCTGGACCTCTGAACCTCTCCACCTCTCCACCTCTGCACCTCCCAGAGCATGTGACCCCCCTCTTTTATGAGAGACCTCCCCTTGACAATATGAATTAACCATTGATCAATCCTCTCACATGGGTTTCCTGCCACTCAGGTCTCAGCCCATCCTCTCTTTCCAGCACACTCCACTGTCAAGCATAGAAGGTATCCCTGAACCCAAGTGTAGGTGGCCACACCCCCTTCTACTCTGACACTTCCAACCCTGAATCAACAACCAGGCCTAGTAAAGAACACGGCCCTGGCTAAATTTTCCTGTCTCTATATCCTATGCTGTCAGAAAAACACTATAAAGCCCCTACCTAAAAGTAGAGGGCACTACAGATGTAAACCCTATTTTGAATTTAATTTACTAAGGTATTGTGTATCATAAATAATTGCCATTTTTTAAATAAAATACTGTTTTACTTTTGAATATTGCATCTTGGAGTTGCTGAGGTCCTGCAGCAGAGCGGAGCAGTGGGTTCCATGATGGGGACAATAGTGGACCATGTTTGAGTAATGGGAGTTAACAGTGTAAGCCTGTGTGACCGGGTGACAATGCAGGTGCACAATTTGGTGACATGGACTCTATAACAGGAGGGTCTTGAACAAGGACCTTCATGACAGGATCACCAGGTATTTAACCTTTATGGCAGGATCACCAGGTTTGTTAATAAAAGCTGCAGTTTTAAAAAGATTGAAAACTCTTTTTTTTAGAAAATGTAAACATGTTAAATCCTATATGAGATTTTAGTGATTGGGTTTACAGATCCTTTAACCCTTTTACTGCCACTGACATTAGGTAAGTGCTGAGAGCAGCTGAGATATTTATACACATTTCTGTATACTTGTCAAGCTGTCGACTATTTAGTGGAAGTGATTTGGCTGAAAAGCCTCCACATCTCCTCCACAACCACTGGAACTTGCTGCCCCCCATTAAACCTCCTTCCCCAGCTATGTATTCCAGGCTCTGTAGTCTCACTTGCAGGCCCAAAACAGGCATGCGGAAACACCCATTCACTGATCTTCCCTTTGATAAATAAACCCAGAACCCGAGAAGAGCTAGAACTTGTAAAGGCTTTTGAAGAGTTGTCCATTGGCAATTTTGAGTACTGAAGTTTGTTGTCATTTAACAAGTGCAGACAATTTTAAGGCTTGACATGTTGGGTATATATTTACTCAACTCAATATATTTACTCACAGCCGTATCTTTTATATTTTACCAGAAATGTATTCATTTATTGTGTTTGTGTCCTGAAATTAACTTTATTTTTTATTTTTTACTATTTGTTACTAAAAATAGGGATTTGATGGACAGTTGCACTAATATCGCATGACATAAAAAAAAAAAATTCAACTGCCACCATTTTATTTTGCAGGCCCTTCTTTCAGAAAATGTATAATGTTTGATGGTTTTAACTTAAGGCCTAAAATGGGCATTTTAACATGTGTGCAAAAAATGCAAAAACATCTCTGACAGTGAAAGAGTTAGGGGGTGGTTGCCTCCTTAAAAAAGGCAGTTAAGCCACAGTTTGACTGCCTCTCAACCACCAAGCTGCAACAGTGGGTGAACGGGTTGTACACATACTGTGGCAGTGATGCTTTGCTTTACAGTCGTGGCAATAATTATATACCGTATTTATCGGCGTATAACACACACTTTTTTCCCAGGAATCAGGGGGAATTCGTGTGTGCTTGTTAAACGTCAATCCCCGCCGATCTCTGCCGTCTGTGAGGGCTGCCGTCATTGACCGAGCCGAGTGTACTGTGTACTCGGCTCCGCTCGCAGTCACGCCCAGTCCCGCCTCCTAGCCTTTACGTCCCGCCATTGGACTGGTGTTGTGTCCATCATAGGAGCCGGGCCAAGGGGCGGGATGGGGGCGTGACTGCGAGCGGAGCCGAGTAGCCGAGTACATGAGTCCACAGTACACTCGGCTCAGCTCGGTATATGTCGGCAGCGAGAGGAGCCAAATATCTCGGCGGCAGTGTAACGACATGTTCGGCGACCCATCGCAGTTTGCTATGGAAGTGATGTTCCATCGCCGGCATCTTGCTACACCCCACACTCGTCCACAGTAAGGATACACTAAGAAGGGGGAAAGCGGACATGTTGTTACACCCACCAGAGTTTTGCATTTTACACGTATTTATAACAGTAACTTCAGTTTATACAGCGGTGCTAAATTTAAAACCCCAAACGTGCTGCAATTTTGGGGAAGGCTGCAGATGGACACTGGAAGGCTGCAGATGGACACTGGAAGACTGCAGATGGACATTGGGGAAGGCTGCAGATGGACAGTGTGCAAGGCTGCAGATGGAAGCTGTGCAAGGCTGCATTGATGGGCATTTAAAATGTAAGTTTTTTTCCTTAAACTTCCCTCCTAAAAGATATGTTTAATCCATCTGTTAATTTTATTCCAGTAGTCAAGGATTGGGGGACATTCCCACCAGATGTGAAGAAAAGTACCTACATCTTTTTTACATCTCCAGCATATGTCTGATGAGGAAGAGGACCATTTTTTGGTTCTGACTGGTGTAATATACCATTGTGTGAGTAGTTTATAGGATATTTCCTGATACTTAGTGCTGAGCGAACATTTATGAGCGAAGATACAGGCTTTTTCCCATTGTGTGTCGCTTATGATGGTGCCCAGTTCATGTTCCCAGGAGTCTTTGTGCTTGTTTCTTTCGTGGGGTGGTGGGTGAGATAGCCATTTGTATGCTAGGGAGGTAGTGTTTGTAATTTGGGAGCCCTTTAGGCAGATATCTTCTAGGGGAGTAGGTTTACGTGTGAATGCGGTTTTGTTGTTGCTGTTAAGGAGGAAGCTCTTAACCTGCAAGTAAAACCATGGATTTGAGAAGGCCTCTCCTATTTCGGTTTTTAGTAAGTCTTGGGTTTTTATTTTATTTCTGTTCAGGCAGTGGATGGCTAGGTATTTTTGGTTATAGCCTGGAGCTTGCACTGTTTTAAGGTGTTGGCCTGGAGGGAAGTCGGGGTTATTGACCAGTGGTGTCAGCGGGCCTGGTATGGAGGCTAGGTTATACTTGTTGGCAACTGAGTGCCATATGTTGAGGGTGTTTGCCACTAGTGGGTGTGTAATGTCTTTGGTGGTTTTAGAGCGTAGGGTCCATGGGTAATATAGTATATTTTGGTTGTTATGGGCGTGTTCTAGGTGAACCCAGTCTTTGGTTTGGTCGTGGCAATGCCAGTCAATAATTCTGGAAATATGAGAGGCGAAATAATACTTTTTGAAGTCGGGTAAACTAATACCACCCTGTTGCTTGGGCCACGTCAGGGATCTAAAATTTATTCTAGGTTTTTTGCTTGCCCATAAGAAGTTCCTTTGGATGGAGAGTAATTTTTTAAAGAAGTTGTTAGGGATATGTACAGGTAAAGCATTGAAAAAATATAGGAGTCTGGGTAGTATGGTCATCTTTAAAATCGAGGCTCTCCCAAACCAGGAAAACTGTTTAGAGGTCCATTGCTGGAGGTCTTTGGTTATGGAGTTTAGTATTGGGGTGAAATTGGTCTTATAAAGGGATTCTATGTTGGGTGTTAGCCTGATTCCTAGATATTTAAGTAAATCGGTTTCCCATTTAAATTTAAAATTTCTTTTAAGCCTGTCCAGGGAGGCAGAAGGGATACTTAGATTGAGGGCTTCTGATTTGGATTGATTTATTTTAAAGTTGGAAATGTATCCGAATGTAGAGAAAGTGTTCATAAGGTTTGGGAGTGTTATATGTGGCTGCGTCGTAAAGAATAAGAGATCGTCCGCATAGGCGGCCATCTTGTATTCTCTATTGTGTACGTTAAAACCTGTAATACCAGATGATAGATTTATCGATCTGATAAGGGGTTCCAGCGTGAGGATGAAAAGTAAGGGTGAGAGCGGGCACCCCTGGCGTGTGCCATTGTGAATGTGGATTGGGTCAGAGAAGGAGGTATTGATTTTGATTCTGGCTTGTGGGTTACTGTAAAGGGCTTTGATCCAATTTATCATATTACCTCCCAGGCCAATATGTGTACAGGTTGCGAACATATATTCCCATGAGACCCTATCGAAGGCCTTCTCTGCGTCCGTGGAAACCAGGAGGCCCTCAATTTTTTGTTGTTGTGCGTAGTGAATCAGGTTCAGGGCTTTCGTTATATTATCTCTGGCTTCTCTGCCTGGCATGAAGCCCACCTGTTCTGGTCCTATGATTTTAGAGAGTAGGGGTTTCAGTCTGTTGGCTAAGATTTTTGCTAGTATTTTAACGTCTAAGTTTAGGAGGGAAATTGGTCTGTAGTTCGCACAGTCGTAATGGTCTTTGTCAGGTTTAGGAATAATTGCTATATGGGCCAAAAGAAAGGAATTAGAGTTATTGTCATGTGTGGCTAGGTGATTGAAAGCTGTGAGCATTGGTTTGGAGAGTAGAGTTGAGTATGTTTTGTAGTACTGAGATGTCAATCCGTCTGGGCCTGGGCTTTTTCCTGTTTTTAGGAGTCTAATGGTGTCGAGGATTTCAGTCTGAGTGATGGGGGAGTTCAGTATGTCAGTGTCTGAGGTGTCTAAGGGGGGAATTTTACTTTCGTCTAGGAAATTTTTGATCACTTCTTCTCTGGAGAGTTGTATGTTTGTAGGTTTGTGTTGTAGAGGTAAGTTGTAGAGCTTGGAGTAAAACTCATGAAATAGGGCAGCTATTTTTTCTGTATTATGTTCTAAAATGTTTGTTTTATTCTTTATGGCATGTATATGTTTGGCTGTTGTAGCGTCTCGTAGGGCCCTGGCTAGCTGTTTACCGCTCTTATCGCCATGTTCATAGAATATGCTCTTCTGAAAAAACAGGGCTTTTTGTGTTTGGAATTGTAGGATTTCTGAGAGTGATTTTCTACACTGTGCGAGTTCGTCCGCTGTTTCGGATGCGAGAGATTGTTTGTGTTGGGATTCTAGTTTTGCTATTCTTGTGGATAAATCTGAAATGGTCTTAATTCTTTCTTTTTTCCTTCTAGAGCCCCATTTTATAAATTCCCCTCTAATGACACTTTTATGAGCTTCCCAGTTGTTTAGGGGGTTTGTGTCAGAGTCTGCATTGTTGCTAAAGTAAGTGTTGATGGCGTTGTGAATGTCATCAAGTATGATTTGGTCTGTGAGGAGTGATGCGTTGAGCCTCCAGTTAAAAGTAGGGCGTTTGGTCGTGCCAAGTTTGAAGGAAAGGGCAATGGGGGCGTGATCTGAAATTGAAATAATGCCTATGTCCGCCCTTTGTATACTTGTCAAGTCTCGTTGGGATATAAAGATTAAGTCTATTCTTGAGTAACGTTTGTGTGAGGGTGAGAAATATGAGAAATCTTTATCAGTAGGGTGGGTGGACCTCCAAGAATCAACTAAGTTTAGGGATTGCAATGCGAGTTTAATGCGCTTCAGAATTCTATAGGATACATGGGTGTATCCCGTAGAGGTATCTTGCAAGGGGGAGAGAGGAACATTAAAATCGCCACCCAGAACGACACAGCCCTCAGCGAACCAATTAAGCTCACCGATAATTGTGTTGCAAAAGGTGATATGTGCTTTATTCGGGAAGTAGACATTTGCCAGGGTTATTGGAGAGCCCTCCCAGAGGCCTTTCAAAAAGATGTACCTGCCGTCGGGGTCTATGAGTTGATTTGTCAGTTCAAATGGAGCGTTTTTGTTTATGAGGATTGATACCCCTTTAGTCTTGGCCAGGGGGTTGGTCGCATGGTAAGCTCTAGGGAATAAGTTGTTGGTAATTTTAGGTATGTTTTGTCCTTTAAAGTGTGTTTCTTGAAGGTAGACTATTAGCGGGTTCGGAGCTTTGAGTTCCATGAGCAGTTTAGTTCTTTTTTCTGGGATATTTAATCCATTGATGTTATGGGAGATCAGGGTGGGAGACTTTCCTAGAAGGGAGTAAGTCATTTTCAAAGGGCGGGTAAGTGGGAGGAGGGTAAGGTACCTGGATTGGGTAGGTGAGGGGGAAGGGTACAGAAGAGGAGAAGAAAGAAGGAAGAAGAGGTGAAGGAGGGGGAGTAGTACAGATAGTGTAGTGATCGAGTCTGGTTCAAACGGGTGATAACCCGTCGGTTGAACCTGTAGGGCACGTTATTTACTAACGTCTTTAGTGACCCTGGGGGGTTGGTGGGAGGTACGCCCGTGGGAGTCTGAGACAAAGGGTGTATTGTGTGTGACTCCGGGGTTAAGGCGTGTCGAGGGGGCCTATTTAATGCGTTTGTTATTTTGTCTGTTTCTTAGGCCTTGAAATTGTTAAAGTGATCTGCGTTGGTTCAGGTTAATGACGTTTTATGGGGTGTATACTATAGTAATACCAGTCCCTTAACTTCGTAACATCCAGTATTGGATAACAGGAGGAATAATATGTGAAACTTCTAGGTCTAACATCCTAGTGTAAAGAAACATTTGAGGTTTCATGTAAAGCGTTACTACCTACAACATAGCTTCGCGTCCAGTGTCTCGAAGGTGGGTCCACCACTCAACAAACCCACCCAAGAGACCCCCAACGTCGAAGGGCAAACATAAACTCAAAAAGGTAACAATCTATGAACATCTGAGGAAGCGTTCCTGTTGGGTAAAGAGATGTTAGTAAACTTATTCAGATAAATTGCGTTGTGAGTCCTGATGTGGCAATGAAGCTACCATAGATGCCACGGGTACAGCCATACGTTCAATATAGTGTACATCATACAGGGGGCAAAAAAGAAAAAAAAAAAAAAAAGAAAAAAAAAACCCCAGCTTCAGTTCCGCCCTGTAAGATTGTTGGGAGTCAGCTTATTACTCTTAAGTCTTTCCCGTTATTTTGTGTCTTCATCTTTGGGTATTCGGGTAGAAAAAAAAGGGGGCAAGAGAAAATGTGATCATCTCTGGGTGTTCTATCTTATATGGCGTAAGAACTTGGACTTAAGAGATACAATCTTGGTAGGTATGTCCTAATGTTGCATTCGTCTAAATTAGTACTAACCTCCTTTTTCTCTTTTCCCTTTTTCCTCTTTCTTTTTCCCCCTCCCTTCTTTTGTGAACACAGTTGTTCTTGTCTTGTACCTTCGTTGGGTAACAAAAAGGTGGGGGACTTAGAGCAGATTAAATTCCCGTCCTGTGAAATAACCACATAGTTAAAGGCATAACAAAAAGAGTACCATAGATTCCGTGTTGCCGGGGTGGGTATTTGCGTGAACTCCTTGAGAGTAATGTAGCAGTCTCGTATGTCGTCTACTTAACGTAGGTCCCGAGGTTGGTCCTTCTTGTGGGGCGTTGGTAGTGAGGATTGTTTAAGGCACTTACAAGCAAGGTGCTGAAGTTATTCTGCATATCATCTTGGTTGTTGTAGTCTCTTGCCCTCTGGTGGATGAAGGCAGGGATTGCGGCGGCTGGACAGGAGTCCCCATCGAGTCTGCAGTTAAGTGTATCGCATGATATGAACAGGCGAGAATTGTGAGGTTGGTAGATTGCTCCGTTAGTTTATTAGGTCCTGGGTGGGGGTGAAAGATTTTAGGTCGGTTCCGTTGTGATAAAAGTAAGGAAGTCTCAAGTTAAGCTGCGTAAAGTAGAAGAGACATGGCAGCGTTGTAATGTCATAGCTGGGTTGTAGAGAGTCATGACCTGGGACCCTTGCCGAAGGGGGAGTTGTGGTTGTATCTGCTTGGGCCACCTTTGTTTTTCCCCTGGTGGTACGGGGATTTAGCTGGTGATGGACCCGGTGGGAGGGGTGCGTTGTTGATGCTGGGTGGTAGTCTAAATTCTGCATACCACTCGGGTAGATCAACAGGAGCAATTTGTAGATTTTCACAAAATTTGTGCAGGTCGTCCGGGACCCTGAGCAGAAATTGTCTGCCATTGTATGCGGCTTGGAGTGCGAAAGGAAATTTCCATCTATATGGAATACGCTTCTCTTTAAGCACTTCTAATAATGGCCTCAGGGATCTTCTATTCTTCAGCGTAATAGGCGACAGGTCCTGAAATAATTGCACGTTTACACCATTAAAAGACACTTGCTCGCTTAGTCTTGCCTTTTGTAAAATCTCCTCCTTCAGGGGGTAATTTGGTAGGCAGCAGACAATATCACGAGGTGGTGTGTCATCGGGTGCCCTGGGTTTGAGGGCTCTGTGGGCCCTGTCAAATTCAATGGGTGAGTCTGCAGGCCTTTCAAGGAGGCCGTTGAAAATGGAGGACAGGGCCGGTTTGATCTGCTCCGGGGTGGTCGTCTCGGGGATCCCCCGCACCCTGATATTGTGGCGTCTTCCTCTGTTATCGAGGTCCTCGATCTGTCTGTTCATGTCTAACATTTGCTGCGAGTGGGTGCCAGTTATATCGTCTAACCTCACTAGGGCCCTGTCTCTTCTCTTCCCCGCTCTTTCGTGCACCGCCATTTGCTCAGACAGCCTAAGGAGCTCTGTCTTAATGTCCGTGATGGCTATAGAGAAAGAGTTTTTGATGTCTGCTGCAATTTCAGTCATCGTTGAGTAAGTCAGGGGTATGTCATGAGCATTATTACCTCTGGATGAGTCCTCTGAGGCAGGTAACGAGACCTCATCGTCCTCTCCTTCATCCTCGCCCTCCGTTCTGTAAGGCGGCGCCATCTTGGGATCGAGCTGGTCGCTGTTATAGCGGTATTTGTTAAGGCTTGCCGCCGATAGTTTGGCTTTTGGGGTCCCGGTTGAGCGTAGGGAACGGTTGGTCAGTAATTTCTTCCCGTGGGTTGGCATTATTGTCCTGAAATACGGCCGTTTTTCAGTTTTAGGCCCCTCGATCTGCCGGAGCTCTCTCACTCAGCGTCCATGCACGCTGCGCGCCAAGCCACGCCCCCCCTAATACTTTGTCTTTTATGGGATAATAGAGTTGTGCTGTGATGTGCCTCTCCTTGCATGTGTCACTTCCTGTTTTTAGAGGAATGATAAATACAGAAGGAGATTGGGCCTTTTGGTCCTTTGAGAAGTTGGAGGTGTGACCATACACGTCAAAATGTAATTGCTGTTTAACAATGGAGCGAGACCCTGGCGTGGGTCAGAGGACTGAACTTTCTCCTTATATTACCTTATGAGGACACCAGGACCGGTCAGATTTGAGCACCACAGTACTTAAACAAGGGAGAATGGGGAGATGATACTACTGATGGTGAATTGTTGTGTGTATTAAGCTGTTGCAATACTTTTCAAAATTGTCTGTACAGGATGCCAAAATAATAGGTAAATAGGTTCTTGGTTAAGTAATAACATCTATTCTGTTTTTGTGAAGTGAGGAGTGTGGAGCTACAGTGAATATACTTGAGGCACAAGGTGTACAACTTCAAGTTAACCCTGTGAGTGTTGAAGTGAGTATAGTTATGGGAAGAAGGAGCAACCAGCTCAAGAGCAAAAGCAGTGGTGGCCAGGAGACAGATGGACCGTAGGAAGGGTGGATTGGTAATTATGGTTCAACCTTTCTGTTTCAATATTTTTTAAAGTGTTTTACAAAGGTAAAGAGGTAGACAGAGACATACAAAAATAAGGCCTACAATCGGTCTCGCTTGAATCATCCAAGAGAGAACAAAGTGCAAAACCGCAATGCAGGCTACATACAGCATTAACTTGGAAATGACAATAGTAAATCAAAGAAATACAAACTGACAGCCATAAGATCACCAATAGTAATTTGCATTGTGTTTCACTCTTTCAAGTGGATTAGTCCCTATTTTAGGGCCCACTGTGGTACAGAACTGATTCTAGGGACCCAACCTGGAACCATGCTGTGCAAGGCCTGATGAAGTCTCTTTACTCTGAGCCTATGGGCTGAAAATGGTAATCTGTAATGTCATATAGGACTTGGTGGGGGGAGACAGTGTGCTTTAAACTGTCACTACCAAAATGACTCTGTAGTTGACAGTAGTCACTGGCAGGTGGAAATATGTTATCCTTCTGTATGTGGGGCCCACTGTGGTAACATGGCCTCTGGCCATGAGGTAAAGCTGAACCCACATTCTATCATGCTATCACACATCCGGTTGGTTGGTCTCTATACGTTACTGAACTTTGCATATCATCACTGCACATCGTACTAATAGGCCTCATTTATCTGGGCGCTGAGGCCCATAGACCATTAATGGGACATGTGGTTATGTGATTCAAGCTGCCAGATGCTGCATGCAAGCAGCCTATGTAAGTGTATGAAGACACAGAGGACAAAGATGCTTATCCTGCATTGACAGGTGTGTGGGAGAGCGGCACCCATACTCCTGTTAATTTAGAATGAGCAGTTGTCACCTGGCAGGTGAACTACAAAAACACATGGCCCATTAATGGTCTGCGTGTCTCAGCGACCCTGTGAATGAGGCCATACTGAATATGTAGAATCGTGTTTTATGATGTTTTGTGGTACCATACAATAATCAGCAGTGGTTCCAGCAGACAAAGTTTTTGTTTTTCCACACTGCAGAGCCATGAGATTTCTGCTGAGCTTTCAGTGACTGTCAAATACCTGCTTTATCAGCTGAACACAAGGACACAGCACTGGCAATATAACATTTACACAATTCATTCCAATTTCCCATCATCAGCTGACTGATATGAACGGTGATATGCAGCATTTTATCAACATACTCCCACTAATGAAATCTTCTTGGTTACATCTTTTTTCTATAAGCAGTCACCCTTTATTATCATGCTCTGCTTAGAATATTATATGAGTGCAGAAAGAATAAAACAGTTATCAAGTTTTTATAGACATTTTTGGTCTTACGGGTGACAATTCCTCTCATTTCCTATTCTGGTGGCCACACAGGAAGTAAGAGGAATTAACCCAACAGGGAAACAGGCAACAAAAAGAAAAGGACAGAAGTTCTTACATGCCCTCCCTCTATTTAAAACAACTTCCATAATCTGTATTCCTGTTCTTGTAAGTGTAGCGGGCACATTTTAACGAGTGTGCGATATACATGGAAATTTAGTTTTTCCCTCAGAACAGTAATGGGGTTCTGAGGGTTAATTGTACAGGTTAACTTTGGCATCAGTTTGGCTGGGCTGTACTAGGGTTCTGCCTGGTCATGGGTGCAGTGAGGTACCCATGACAGGCCTAGAACCAGGCCTGGTTGGATGTCTTAGGTATCAGTCTTCCCCGGAAACCAATCAGTGGGTGTGCCTGGCTCCACTGTGTAGTCTGGGGAAGGGTACTTAAGGTGCTGAAGTCCCGTGTTCAGGGTTCGGCCGCAGTCCTGTTCCTGGTTCTGGACCGGGGTAGCCCCGCGAGGGGTCCTGGGTCTGGGAGCGTTTGCCGTCCCGCCACATGGTCAGTTTGACTAGCCCCATAGACCCGTATGGTCTGGGGCAAGTATACGTCTGTTCCCGAGTCTCGCAGCCGGCTGGCCCGAGACCCAGTGACTGAAGGAGGATTCAATGCGTCCCGGTGTGCTCTCATTATTGGAGGGGCACCACAGCTCATACAAGTGACCGGGGGAGGACTCTTCGGAGGAGGACCATTAAGCTGCCATCTCAGGAAGAGCCTGGAAGCTGAGTTGCATGGACACTAAAGAATCCACAGTTCCACTGTACTGCCAAGGGGACAGAGAAAGTTCCAGGTACTGGGGAAAAGTTCCTATATACCTTCGGTCGCAAGTTTATTCTGTGTCAGAGACTTATCAAGTTTCCAGATCACATTGTTGGCTGCCATACCTCTGGCTAGAGGTCTGTCCAGCATTGAAGTACCCAGCTACGAGTGGCTACTCTCTGGGTTTTATGAAAGACATTTTGTGGATGTCAACAGTTCAAGGAGCCTGAGTTTCTTCACCCTTGCCCTCTATTCCTATCTGAGACTGTGTTATGTTGGATGTTACCACTGCAAGAATAAAAACCTTCAAAAGGACTTTTATTGTGTCAGCATCCAAAGTTGTTGGGTACTAACCCTGGGACCCCCTGGATATTCACGACAAGCCAAGCGGAGGTAACCAAAAGTTTAGGCCGCCCCATTGAGGGTTATGGCCGCTACATAAGTAAGGAGAATTCTTTCTAGCCAGGTCACAGACAGAAAACATCCTGGCCAAGTTTTGAAGAGACCCTGTCACTGATGCACTGCTTCTTTTGGGCTTCCGGCAGGTCCCATTCTTCTAGGGCCTGCACAGCCTGTTCCATCCAGACTTCATACTCTTCCTCTCCAGTGGGCACTGGCTGTTTCCCCCGAGAAGATCCTCGGCTTCCGATATCCAGCCCCAGAACATATTGGAGTTGGGGGGGCGAAGAAGAAGAGGAAGTTGCTAGGAGGTTAACGATGTAATGTTTAAATAATATGAGTTATAGAAAATGATTGTAAACAGAGCAAATGTTATACAGCAAGGATTAATGTATGCATGAAGTGTAATGTATGAAGAAAAGAGAAAATGTAAAATAAAGAGTTAAAAAAAAAAAAAAAGAACATATTGGAGTGCCCTTCTGGCATAAATTATTTTTTATTCACTTGCAATGTGCCTCTGAACTTGCTAAAAAAAAAACTGACTCCCTCCTTGAACATCATAGCTGTCTCCATTTCTGAGAGTGCCTAATTTTGTATTTTTTTATGTGATGGCCTAGCTCCTTTGTCCCTCTCCTCACCTCCCTACATAACATTTTATGCAGCTGTTGGTAGAGGCGTGAAGGAGGATACTAACTTTCTCCAAACTTTTCAAACAAAGGGCCAGTTTATTGTCCTTAAGACTTTAGGAGGGCCGTATTGTGGCGAGTGAGAATAAATATGGCCTCAAGGTTGGTGGTCAGTAGGAGGAGGATTAGTGCCCCTATTAGTAGGAGGAATAGTATCCCATCATCGGTATCAGTGGAAGAAATAGTTCCCCCTTGTTGATGTCAGTTGGAGGAATAGTGCCTCATATCAGTTGGCGGAATAAGGGCTGGATAAAGGCTTATTAAAGGGCCACGTGTTTGGAGCCACAGTTTGGAGACCCCTGCTATACAGTTTCACTTGAGCAACAGCACTGAAAATGTTTTGCTCTATCCCTGGAGGTGTTTCATGATGCCAGTTTTGCACCATTTGACTGTTTTCCAAACATGTTTGAGCCACATCATATAGCTGCACAAGGACATGGATCCTGAGGAAGTGAGAATTTTTGCAAAATACATTGATCCAATAACACCTTTGGATCCGCAAATGCTTGTTAATTATATCCTGCAAGATATGGATCCCAAAGTACATGGTGTAAATTGTAGACCAAAACAAGGTGACATTGTTGCTTTAAGAAGTGGGTAAGGAATTTGTGGTACCCGGCTTCCAACCACTATGCAGTCTGTGAACTGGATAACAAAGTTGTGTTCTGCAGCCTCTCACCACTTTGCGGTCTGTAATTAAGCCACCTCCTGCTTTCTGGCGTCAGGAACCAATGGCGTTGGTGAAAAATTGTTAGTGATGATCTCTCTGGCACACCATGGCACACACTCATGGCAACACTCTCAACACACTCTCCAACTCCACAGCCCAATCTCAGGTCACCTAGCACATCACATGCAAGACTGCCCGAAGACCTGGCTTCTTCTTCCTTTTCCTTCTCTTTCCAGCACACTGCCTCTGTGATTTTTAGTCCCACACAGTTCCACAACACTGAGTTCAGTCTCTCTGGGAACTACTACCCCCATAAGTCTTTCCTCGTCCCAATATTTACAGCAAGGGGAGGTGTGTATGTTGCTCCCCAGGCTGCTGCTTACAGCCACTCACAGCTCTCCCACTCCTTCTCTAGGCAATGATGGTGGGTGGAACCTCGGGCAAGCCTTTGGCTGAAGCTTGTGTCTGCCTTTCTCTCTCCTCTTCTGCACTTCCCAAGGCCGCAGCTCCAATCACTGGTGGCCAGAGAAAGGAAGAGAACCCGTGTGGGCATCAGCAGCAGAAACAACAGCTTGGTCCATGCAGTAGGGGTCAGGGTCAGGAAGTGCTGCGGACCCAGGGCTACAGACATATGACCTATATATATCTAGGGGACATGTTTACTGAATATAGTAGCTACTGTAAGATAATTGTCCTGTTTCAAATATTGCTTTATGCATTAACATACCTCCTTAGACCAAGTCTGTCCAGTCAGTATGGTCACCTGCTGACGTGACACCATCCACAGGCAGCGTAACTCTTCAATAAGACACAGAAGGTGAATCCAATACAATTATTCTGAGAGGTGATCATTCGAGAGGTGAGCATGCAGTCTGCATTTCAAGCATTTGTCCCTGGGAGCATACTACTCTAAACAAGTACTGCTCGGTGCACTGTCCAGCCCTATCCAGTCACAGCAGCTGTCAGCCTCCTATGGAGTTTTATAGATTGCCGGCAGCGGGGCTGGACAGTGCGCTTGAACCTTTCACTTGCACCTAAGCATTGGAGCCCCATTCACTAGCACTAAAGGCTGGTGTGCATGAGGCCAAAGTTGAAATACATGTACCTGAACTATGATACCTGCTGAAGCATTGCTTACTCTTAATCTTGTGATTCACGCACTTCTGCACAGTGCACAGTCAAACCTACTGTATATGTCCAAAGGTAGGTGGATACCTCTCCAAACTATTGAGTTAAGGTGTTTCCAGTGAGGGGTACTGTTAGTGTTTACAAAGACATATTAGACAATTGTGAGCTTCCAGATCCCTGACTTTCACACTATTCAACACCTTCTGGCTGAACGGGCACATATTTTTACAAGCACACTCCAAAATCATATAGGAAGCCTTACCATAGGAGTGGAGATTGCTATAGTTGCAACTAGATAATAAAGTGCCCTGTCAGGTTCTAACAAAAAAAAAGCAGTCAAAAGGTCCCTGTAAGACATAAGGTAATATACTCATCTATCTGGTGGCCCATGTCTTCTAACTTCCCTCTGTATCAGCACGGGAGCCTCTACCAGTCTCTCCAGTATTCAATATCTCTGTGAGTATTAGATGCCAGTGTCCTCTTCCAATGGTTCCAACTTGTGGCTCCTTCATGGTTTAGCTTCTTTACATCCCATGTCACCTTCACCTACAAGTTGCCTAGTGAACAATTGCATGAGCATATTTGTTCAAAGAGCATACAGTATAAGTGGCATGGCAAACTTTAAAGCTAGACCAGAAGATATGGAGTCATTTTCCTGGCATGTGCAGAATACAAAAGATGATTGAATATGAAACACAAGGCTGGCTAAAACTGATCACATATATTATGTGTATTTAAAGTGGTTGTAAACCCCAGCTATGGAATCTGAGCAAAGCACATATATCTGCAGTGTTTACTTATCTCTCTCCAGAGTGTCGTTTCTCTCTGGTGCTTCGTTCCTCTGTTATCAGCATATCTCACTTCTGAGAAGTTTTCGGACACATGAGATAAATTTGTGTCGGGGGGAGAGCTCAGTTCTTACGCAGTTCTTATGCTGTGTAAAGGGGGTGTGTGCCTTTCCTCCATTCACCTCTCACACAGTGTAACTGCAGTCTATCTGCCCCCTCCTCTGTGCTGCTGATAGATGAAGAAAGATTTTTAACACCATCTTCACTTTAGAAAGTGTGTAGAGAGGAGAAGGCTGCAAATAAGCAAGTAATGCCCCGTACACACGGTCGGAAATTCCGACGGAAAATGACCGATCAGACCATGTTGTCGGAAAATCCGACCGTGTGTGGGCTCCATCTGACTTTTTCCTGCTCTCAAATTTTCCGACAACAAAATCCGATCAGACTTTTTCCGATCATGTGTAGAGAATTTCCGACGGACAAAGTGCCATGCATGCTCAGATCAAATTAGGAGACCAAACCTATTGGCTAATGGCCTCTACGTAGTTCCGTCGTACGCAACGAACGTCACCACGTTCAGAATGATCGGATTTTCCGACAACTTTGTTCGACCTTGTGTATGCAACACAAGTGTCAGACAAAATCCGTCGAAAAAAATCTGACGGATTTTGTGGTCGGAATTTCCGACCGTGTGTACGGGGTATAAAACTTATGTATGAGGATTTGTTTCATCTCTGTATCATCTGAGGCTGTTCACTTCGCTGGGAATACTGTATGTGAGGGTTTACAACCACTTTAAACAAATTTTTTAACTGATTCGAACACATATACACACTCAGGTTGAACTGAGTGGATTAGTGTCTTTGTTCAACCTTACCAACTAGCCAAGCTCAGAGGAAGAGGGTGCGCTCCCGAAACGCGTCAGATCTACGCCCCTTTTATGTCGATGTTGTGACATCTGTTGTCCGCACTGCATGGCATTGTGTTGGTTTGATGGCCACTTCAAGTTGCACTTTTGTGAGTATTCACTTTTTATTGTTTTTACAGTGATTAAATGTTTTTTCGGTAATGCACTAGGTGAGTGCGCCTTCTTGTCCATTTGTTTTTTGTAGTAACCTTACCAACTAGGTAACTATGTTACATAGTTTGACTTCAAGTCTACTTATATGATATGTATCTTTGGTTTTTGGATTTTGGTGTATTTTTAATGCACTGTATCTTACTTTTGTTACCCTAGGAAACAATCTAGTTACTTACTATTATACACTGCTTGTTTGGTGATACAGTAAAACCTTGGATTGAGAGTAACTTGGTCTGAGAGTGTTTTGCAAGACAAGCAAATTTTTTTATAAATTTTGACTTGATATACAAGCGATGTCTTGATATACAAATAGCGTCATGTTAAAACTGAGTATAAAAGAGAAGAGAGGTGCCTCTAATTGTAGCAATATGGTTACCTTTAATGAAGGTTCAACATTTAGCAACTCACATGGTTGCTAAAACAGACACATCTAAATATGCAGGCATCTGGGGGGGGAAAGCTGTCCACACAGACCATCCTCCGCACTGCCATAGACATCATCAATTCCACGCTGCGCTCCACTAGCGATTCAAGCCTCGCTTTTAGATCGCTCTGCTGCAGGATAGTCTTCCCGGTCATGATTGCAGTCTGACAGCAGTGAGAGCCGGCAGTGCGGAGGACGGTCTATGTGGACAGCTTTCCCCCGGATGCCTACATACTTAGATGTGCCTCTTTTAACCACTTCAGCCCCGGACCAATTGGCAGCCAAAGGACTAGGCCCCTTTTTGCGATTCGGCACTGCGTCACTTTAACTGACAATTGCGCGGTCGTGCGACGTGGCTCCAAAACAAAATTGGCGTCCTTTTTTTCCCACAAATAGAGCTTTCTTTTGGTGGTATTTGATTGCCCCTGCGGTTTTTATTTTTTGTGCTATAAACAAAAATAGAGTGACAATTTTGAAAACAATGCAATATTTTTTGCTTTTTGCTATAATAAATATCCCCAAAAAAATATATAAAAAAACATTTTTTTTCCTCAGTTTAGGCCGATACGTATTCTTCTACATATTTTTGGTAAATAAAACACAATTAGCGATTATTGATTGGTTTGCGCAAAAGTTATAGCGTTTACAAAATAGGGGATAGTTTTATAGCATTTTTATTAATACTTTTTTTTTTACTAGTAATGGCGGCGATCAGCGATTTTTATTGTGACTGCGACATTATGGCGGACACATCGGACATTTTTGACACATTTTTGGGACCATCAACCATGTGAGTTGCAAAATGTTGTACCTTCATTAAATGTAACCATATTGCTACACTTATGCCCCGTACACACAGTCGGATTTTCCGACGGAAAATGTCCTATCGGACAATGTTGTCGGAAATTCCGACCGTGTGTAGGCTCCATCGGACTTTTTCCGTCGGATTTTCCGACGGACAAAGTTTTATCTCCTGCTCTCAAATTTTCCGACAACAAAGTCCGATCGGACTTTTTCCGATCGTGTGTAGCGAATTCCGACGCACAAAGTGCCACGCATGCTCAGATCAAATTACAAGACCAAAGCTATTGGCTACTAGCCTCTACGTAGTTCCGTCGTACGCAAAGAACGTCACCACATTCAGAATGATCGGATTTTCCGACAACTTTGTCCGACCGTGTGTATGCAACACCAGTGTCGGACAAAATCCGTCGGAATTTGTGGTCGGAATTTCCAACCGTGTGTATGGGGCATTAGAAGCGCCTCTCTTCTTTTATACTCTGTAGCTCCTGCTGGATTTTGCTTCTAATCCCACCGTGGAGGCTTCCATTTGTGGATGGACATTTTATGGTTACACAACCTGGTCACATTGCTATAATCTTTTTATATGGACTATAAACTGAAGGACTTATGAATAAATGGTTGTGGAACAAATCATCTGAGTTTCCATTATTTCTTATGGGGAAATTCGCTTTGATATACGAGTGGATTACAAGCACATTTCCGTAACTAATTATGCTCGCAATCCAAGGTTTTACTGTATATAAAACACATGTTCTTACTTGTAGGTCTACATCCTCTTTACACTTGGCAGTCCTCAGAACAGCTTTGTAATATATGCAAATGATCAACAATGAGAAACTGTGGGATTGAGAAGAGGAAAGTCAGCTGGTAACGTGAAAAAGGCAGGAAGTATCTGTCAGCTCGTAGTCTAAGAATATACATAAGTGAGCAGATCATAATTAAAGGTAGCAGAATTCAAAGACGACACAGATAAAAGCAGAGCAAGCAGCTGGGATGACTGGAGAGGCTGATTATACTATATGAGGATTGGTGGCCAGACACATAAATAAATGGTAGTTTGTTTTATTTTATACAAACACTTTGAAAACTCTAAATTGTATAAATTTTTATTCTAGAACCCAGAAACTCGAAATGTTCTTTACTTACCATTCCTGCTTTGTTTGTTATCTCAGTTTATTTTTAGTTGCTTTTCTTTAACCTTTTCATGCTTCAATAACTTGCCGCATACCTCCAGCCCTACTGCTTTTTCAGGTATTGCTTAGTACCCATTGTGTATATGGAAGGAGTGAAGAAATGTCTGCACAGGGTTCTGTAAAAAAAATTGCACATTTAGAATTATATAAGGAAATTAACTCAGTCTTGTATAATTTTATCTGAACATAATGTATATATCTAAATTAAATGATTTTGCCTAGAAATACCATTGTTTTGCATTTTCTGCACTAGGATGGGACTAAGACGATTCAATAAAAGAAATTCATATTTTTATTAATGCACTTTAGAGTTAGATTTGTCATGGATATAATAACCAATGCTAACTAAATATTCTGTGAGCTTTATGACATCTGACACCTAGCAGTTCCTGTAGGGCCTTCCATGGTGAACACACCTGAAGGAGATGACATACAATGTAGGATTCCAAGGAAAGTTTACTATTAGACATGTACAGTTTGTTTCATTAATTAATATTCAGACAAATTTTTCTTTATTCGGAGATTCGGATATATCCGAATACCAGAATTACATAATAAACGAATTTTACCAAATGCTCTGAATAACGTAACAAAATTAATCAGAATTTCAGAAATTCGGACTGAAATTTGAATAGAATTTTACATTGAACTCCAGTCTAACTACACATATTGCTGAAATCAGAGACTGTGTGTGTTATTAGAGTACCATTTCTAAATAATAATGTTTTTGTTAAGCCAAAGGTGATTTAAAGAGAGATTGTAATAATTTGATGAAGATTTTTCTTTTGTTTGTTCCCTTTTTGCATTCAAATTGAAAACAATATAACATTTTTGTTTCGATCGATTAGAAAATTTATTGATTTGAAATTTGAAAATTCCGAATACGAATTCCGAATACGAATTGAATGAATCAACCGAAATGAACTAAACAAAATAATTAGATTAACGAATCAAAACGAAACGAAATAAATTTTGTTCGTCATGCACATGTCTATTCACCATGCAAAGAATTAGACCATGAAATGCAATTGTTATATCATTATTAAGTACCTGGTTTGCAGACAAGTTTCATCGTACAATGACAGTCATGTGAAGATTACCCTTATGCCGCGTACACACGAAGGGACTTTTCCCGCCGGACCTAGTCTACATACTACAGACGGCTGTATTGTCCGCCGGACTGCCAAGTCCAGCGGATAATTTTAAAACAAAACTTAAAACTTTAGTCCGCCGGATTTTTTGAAAAAAAGTCAGTCGGAGGCCCACACACGAGGGGATTATCCGGTGGACTTAGTCCAGCGGACAATCCCACGGGATAATCCCTTTGTGTGTACGCGGCATTAGACTTACTATCCATTGACAGATTTGTGTGGCATGCGTGATATCTGAAACAGTTCTCGACTGACCAATGGACATTGGGGTTAACACTAACTCACCTCCACCCACCAGGGGTGGATGACAAGCAGAAGGATCTCAAGAGACTATTGTTGGCAGCAGTGAACCATAGGAGTGTCAGGGGCATCTAAACACTCCTGTTCGTTGACAACTGCTGGTCTCATTCAAGCACCCTGGTTTTGGGTATAATGCCTCCCTCTCTGTCTATCCACCTGCAAGGCGATTGATGTAACCAGTCTCTGGTTGGAAACCAAACCTGATTTAAGCCAGCCAAGCCTGCAGTCTCATGCCTGTGATATTGCATTTGTAACACGTGCTCCAAGCTCTCTGTTTGTCTGTCCTGAACTCTGCCTACCTTTTGGCTATGGATTTGACCCTGACTTGTACTTGAACTGTTCTTAAACCACTCTGCCTGTCTGTCAACCACAAGTACCTGTTTGCTTTGCTCAGTTGGTGCCTGCCTGGGCGTGGTGGCCATGCATCATAGCATTGTGTATAAATCCTTGGGGCAATCGAGTACCGAGTTGGTCTGCTTGCCTTATGGGAAAGGGGGATGCTATAGTTAAAGAAAAAAGAAGCTAGCTATAATGTATGACCACCTGCGTTAGGGGTAAGCATGACAGGGAGATGTAGTTTGATAAGGGAACTCTGCTATGTGTCAGAAAGTTTGAACAATAAATTAAGTCAGTGATCTCAATTATTAAATGTATTGATATATGATGGTGCCTTATATTCTTTAAAACAAATTGTTAAATATAATTACGCTGACCAATAATTAATTACCAAATTCTTGCTCTATGCAGACACTTTTAAGCACAATAAAATTGTGTGCAAGTATGCACTATGCAAAATAGGAAAAAATAAGATTTATTTTACAATTAAAGTATAACTAAAGGCAAAACTTTTTTTTTTTGTTTTGGATAGAGTGCAGGGGAATTAGAGCACCTATTAGGTTTTTTATTGCTGTCTGTGTCCTCATTAGGTAGATTCACCCTCTTTATTTGTTCTGTTTACAATTATCATTGAAAGTGAACGTAAAACAAAATGGCAAATTTTGGGTTGTCCCCAGAAAAGTAATAGAAGGGAAATGTACCAATAAGAAACACAAAAAATACTCAAGAGATGTAGGTGACTACAAAGCAGTCACTACAAAAGTCCTCAACCTAATGCACATCGCCAGCAATGACAAAAAAACATGCATTTTTTCTCAGGGCAGGCGCCGAGAAAGCTTTCGATCGAGTCAACTGGCAATTCATGTTTACGACCCTAAAACAAATAGGACTGGGTAGTAAAATGCTGAATTGGATAACAGCAGCCTATTCGAACCCAACAGCCAAAGTCAGAACAAACGGTATAATCTCAGACGCATTCCCAATCACCAACGTGACCAGACAGGGATGCCCAATCTCGCCCCTACTTTTTGTACTATCCCTTGAACCATTCCTTTGTCATGTACGATCGAACCCCAACATTACAGGGATAGAAGTCGCAAGCACTCAATATAAAGTATCAGCGTATGCGGACGATCTGATGTTTTCATTAACAAACCCCATTACATCCCTACCTAACCTTATGTGTGAATTCGACATCTACGAGAAACTATCTAATTTAAGAATAAACTTCAACAAATCCTGAAGCAATGGGCATAGGTATACCACCTACACAACTAGTGCATCTTCAGGCCAATTTTAACCTGAAATGGTCAGACACGTCACTGAAATACCTAGTGACACACATCCCCTCGAAACTCACACAGCTGTTCAAGATTAATTTTCCACCCCTCATGAAAAACGTACAGGCCCTCTTACAGCAATGGGACAGCGGTTTCCATTCCTGGTTTGGCCGTTGCAACATTCTCAAGATGACGATTCTACCCAAATTTCTATACCTACTACAGGCGCTCCCCATACATATCCCAGCGACCTACTTTAAACAAGTACACTCTGCCTTCATAACATTCCTATGGGCAGGGAAAAAACCCAGATTACACAAACGAATACTAACACTACCAAAACAACATGGCGGTCTGGCAATGCCAGACATCCGAACCTACTACCATGCGATACATCTGAGTAGACTAATTGACTGGTGTAGACACAAAGAGACCAAACTTTTGGTGCAATTAGAACAAAATCAAAGTGAGGTCCCTCTTCGTGGAACCCCATGGTGCCATTTAGGAATACCATTGACTATCAGACGTCATCCATTGATAGGTAACACAATCAAAACGTGCGCACACTTGATACTCAAAACCCCCTTGAGCTCCCGCAACTCACCACTATACCCAATCCTGGGAAATCCCAGGTTCACCCAGGCATGCATGACGCAAAATTCCGAACCCTGAGTGAGGCAGGAATACACCAAGCCTCCCATTTTAGTAGCAGGGGGAGATGGAAAACAATAAGATAACTCCTAGACCCATCAGACCGCTACCGACTTGACTTCTTTAGAGCAAGACAACTAAATCACTTCCTCAACACTAAAACCCCCCCTAGTGACACAAATCAACCCCCTACGACGTTAGAAGATCTTTGTACAGAGTCAGGCACAATACTCCATACGCTCTCCCTTACGTACAACATACTAATCACGCCACTAGAGAACTATCATATCCTAAGCTTCAACAAATGGGAGAGGGATTTGAACTGCACATTTACAGACAACCAAAAACAACACATCTTGACGTTCACACATAAATCCTCCATATGCACTAAAATTCAGGAGACTAACTACAAGATCCTCACACAATGGTACAGGACACCAGAAATACTGAACAAAATCTTCCCGGAGACATCAGACCTTTGCTGGCGCTGCGGGGAAGAAAAAGGATCCTTACTACATATCTTTTGGTCCTGCCCCAGGTTACAACACTTCTGGGGAGAAGTCCGCAGAATAACTCAAAAATTCACAGGCCGTAATATCCCAAGCGGTCCAGCCTTTTTTCTCCTACACGCGAATGACATCCCAACACGGATCTACAAAAAATCAGTAATACGCCATTTGGTAGATGCAGCCAAAACTTGCATCCCCCTTTACTGGAAGTCAACAACCCCACCGACAATAGAATTATGGCTCAAAATAATAGATGACATAAACAAAATGGAAGACCTGATTCTTACAAATCAGAATAGAGAAGAGGCATACTCCAAAACATGGCAACTATGGAATTTTTTCAAGAACTCAGAAGAAGGACAAGCTCTCAGAGAACCCCAACAGAGCATGTCTACGTAACCTTCCTACCTCTAAGCGGTGATTATAAGATGGTTTATACTGACTACACATACAAGGTAGATCTGGGGAATCAGACCTGCACCTACCTCCCCTCCTTCCCCTCCCTAACCTCCTCCCTTCCCCCACTTCATATCTATCTTCACCCACTCATCCCCCCCACATCTTCCTGTCTCCTATATCCTTATGCTCCATAAGTCTAGGAGCACTAGATAGCTATCTCTCTCTCCTTTTCTTTTTAACGTCTAAAAAAAAAAAACAGGGAGCATGGAAACCTGCCCAATTGTAAGCCGATACAGGAGAGAACCTTCAGTTTGACCACATACTATGTTTTCCTTCTATGTTAATGTTTTTCTTGCATCTGCAATACTGATGTTTTTACTTTGAAAATGTTGTTGTCATGGTCCAATGTGGGCCCATGTTCCGTTATAAATAAAAAAAATAAAAAAAAAATTAATATTCAATGTTATTTTATTTCCAATCCCTGCAGAAATACAGAGCTGCTGCCTCTGGGACGGTACATTCTGGACTATCGAATCCATCTATGTTTAACCCACCCATCCCGGTGGCTCTGGGTGTTAATATCTTTTAGAAAAATTGTGTTCTTAAGAATTTGGCTAAACTACCCTCGAAACGGATTTACCATCATTCTTTGCCAAATGCGGGGCTCAGGTCCTTATGTGAAAGGAAGGACTTGGTTATTCGCCCCACAGACAAGGGTGGTGGTATAGTAGTACTCGATAAAACTAACTACAAGAAAGAAATGTATAGGATCTTAAGACCAGGATCTTAAGATCAGGATACATATAAGGAGCTACCCAATAATCCTACCTCCTCTTTCAAAAAAGGAGCTACAGAATCTCATCACTAAGGGGTATGACCTAAACATTTTAAACAAAAAGGAAAGAGCATTTTTAGTTAGCACCTAGAATCCCAACAATGTATTACCTGCCCAAAATTTATAAGGACCCAATACACCCTCAAGGGTGCCCTATCGTGAGTGGCATAGATTCTGTCACTTTGCATATAGGTAGTTTTTTACCTAAAACCTCTTGTCAGATGGACACCCTCGTACCTTAAAGATACCATGGATAACATTAGCTATCCATGGAAGGTTTAAATGTACAGGGTGACTACACTATGGCCACTGCCGCTGTCCCCTACTTGTGCACTTGCATACCCCACCAGTTGGGGATTGAAGCAGTCCGCCACTTTTTGAATCATGAACATTTTCCTACCGAACCTCAGAGTGGATACATTATGAAAATATTATGCCGCGTATACACGACCGGACTTTCCGTCAGACTAGGTACGAAGGGATTAGTCCGTCGGACAATTCGATTGTGTGTGGGCTAATCCGTTCGTTTTTCGGGATCAAAATCCGACGGACCTAGAAATAGAACATGTTTCAAATCTATCCGACGGACTCAATTCCGACGGACTAAAAATCGGGAAATCCGTTTGTCTGTGTGCTGGTCCGACGGACCAAATACAACGCAAGGGAAGCTATTGGCTACTGGCTATTAAACTTCCTTTTTTAGTCCCGTTTACGTCATCACGTTCAAAACGAATGGACTTTTGAATGGACTTAGTCTTTGTGGGCAAGTCCGTTTGTTTTGAAAGTCCGTCGGAACTTCGTCGAAAGTCCGCCGGGAAGACCGTCGAACCTAGTTTGCCGGAAAGTCCGGTCGTGTGTACGCGGCATTAGAGTTTGCTACGAAACATACTACTTCTGGTTCGATCACCATTTCTGTCTTCAGCACAAAGGCGCGGCAATGGGGGCTAAATTTGCCCCCAGCCTCACCAATTTGTTTATGGCCAAATGGGAGGAGAATGTCGTCTTTGCCCAAGAGAGATCGTCATTAGTTTTGTGGCCTAGGTACATCTACAACATTCTCCTCCTATGGGATGGCAGTGCGGACTCTTTAGACCAATTTTTTACTTCTTTGAACAGGAACGATAGAGGTATCTCTCTGTCTTATGAGTCCAGACAAAATAAAATTCACTTTTTAGATCTTGAAATTAAGATTAGGAATCAACAGTTTAAATTTCAAAGTTATTTTAAACCAACTCATCGTAATGGCTTTATCCCCATGGATAGTTTCCACCATAGATCCTGGCTCTGTTCTGTCCCACGTAGCCAATTTCTGCGGTTACGCAGAAATTGTGCTGACACTGAGACTTTCAAAACGCAAGCCATGGTTCTCAGACAGAGGTTCCTTGATAAGGGTTATGACCAGGTTGAAGTAGATTCTGAGTTACAGAACACCTTAGGAGTCAATAGGGGTTCACTATTGGTTGTGACACCCCAACGAGACCTAGACAACAGCTTAAAATGGTCAATGGTCACTACATTCTCTGTACAGCATAAACAAATTAAACGATCATTAATAAACATTGGAACATACTTAAAAGTGATCGCATTCTAGGTACCTTGTTGCCAAATCAGGCCAAAGTCATTTATAAGGGTGCTCCTTCTCGACAGTGCAGAATTCTCGACAGAGCAGAATATTATTAATCCACCGGTTCATGCTTAATTTTTCCACAATTTGGTTGGTTATTACCCATGCAAAAGGTGCAGTGTTTGCCAACACAACACAGAGGGAAGGCGGAAAACCACGGAATTTAAATCTAATATGCCGTAACTCACTGCATTTACTCCATCAAACAATATTGCACATGTGCCACTAAGCATGTTGTCTATTTAATAACCTGCCCTTGTGGCAAACAATATGTCGGACGAATGATTCGAACATTCACGATCAGAGTTAATGAACATATTGCTTTAATTAAGAGTGGAAACACCAAGCACAGTGTACCTAGACACTATAGAGTCTAGACAGTACCACAACTCCTAAAGGGACAGAGTTTTTAGTTATTGATAGATACACTCCCCCTTGGAGGGGGGCCATGACCAGAGGGGTCTCACGCCTTGAGACCTTCTGCATCTATTAATTGCAGTCCCACTCCCCGTTCAGTATGAATGGGGAGTGGGACATTAACACCTTTATCAATAAGGCGTAAATCAACCATCCAATCCGGAATTCTGGGTTTTTATAATTTACTTATTTTTTATTTTATTTCACCATAAGATCAATTTTCACCATGTTTGGTATTGTTCATGATTTATGGATATCCATGATTGTTGACCCCAGTTTAGTGTCAGTCCCGCTGGACCATCATAAAACAATTTTTTAAATAAACAAGATATTTAATTTTTCATTCCTTAAGGATTTTTTGCAATTCCTTTACTTTTATAGAATTTTAAAATATTTTTTATGTATTTTTCACCATTCTGATGTTTATTTAGCATATAACTAATATCTCATACGCTTATTGGCCTCTACGGTATGATGTTGCCTACATAGGTTTGATCTCATTGTTTTTTAATGTCTGACTACTCCTTTGACCATACATCCTTTGTGACTGACAGCACGCTGTTGTGGGTTACTAGCTGCTCGTTATTCATAATCAGTCTCATAGGGTGGTTGGTGTGAATTTAAAACGAGGCTTGATCTTCGTTCTCGGCATATGAAAACAAGGCTTGGCTTATATTGTCAACATGTCGCCGAACGGATGGTGAACTACAAGGTCTTACTATCACAGACTCCTTACAATAGTAAGAGGTACCTTTGTAGCGAATCTTAAACTTCATGTCATTAACATAGAGTGCACTCTAAAGTGGATATAGTCTACTGTTTACAGAGTTATCGCAATCTTGTTTATCATTGCTGTTACTGTTTTCTAATGTCATTGCTGATTTTGTGGATTACCTGGTTTACTCTAATTTAGCTGCATAGAACTCTATTATGCTGCTATAGACCTAGTGGACATGTCTAGTGAACTGTGATTGACCTAATTCTTTACTTACTCATTTATGTAGATACTGCTATTTACTGCAACAACATATTGGGTTTATTTACCACTAACCAGTCTGGTGTTTGCTTTTTGATACTGAACCTTGTTGTGTGCGGGGTATCTGTATTTGTGTTCCTAATGGCAGTACAGTATCCGTTTGCTTAACCTGGTATGTCCGAGTTGAGACAGAAGAACAGAGAACCCAAACTACCAAACAGCTCCTGTGGAGGTAGCTCTACACTTTATTGTTTGTCCACAAACAAGGATATCCATAAGTGTATTCAGTACCTGAGCATCCTGAATCAAAAATTAGTGACTGACTTGTAGCTGGAGGGTTACGAATCTGTAACTGAGGCTAGGATAACCTGTAGGATAAGATAGAAAGGGAGGACCCCCACCATGCCAACATCCAATATATATGTGTAAGGATTGAGAAACCTCAAATAACAAACGGACTTTGTGGGCACATAATGAGAGAAACTCTTGTATAAAAAAATATATACTTTATTACAAAAGGATTAAAAAACGTAAAGACATACAAATAACACCCTATTCGGACATGGTCACCAGATACCCAATAATGCCTCGTACACACGATCGGACTTTGTCCGCCGGACCCAGTCTGGCGGACAAACCGCCGGACTTTCCGAGCGTGTGACTTGCCCACACATGCCCGGACTTCGCTGGACTTTCCGAGCGTGTGACTTGCCCACACACACCCGGACTTCCCCGGTGGAGAATCCGTGGGAAAAAGTCTGTGGGACTTTTGAAAATGAACGGACTTGCCCACACACGGAGCAGCCCGTTCATTTAGAACGTAACTGCAGGTAGACGGGGCTAGAGAAGGCAGTGAATGCCGCCGCGCTAGCCCTGTCACCTGGTATGGATTTAAAGGGAATCCCCACGCCGAAAAACGGAGTGGGGGTCCCCCCAAATCCATCTCAGACCCTTATCCGAGCACGCAGCCCGGCCAGCCAGGAAAGGGGTGGGGATGAGCGAGCGCCCCCCCCCCTCCTGAGCCGTACCAGGCCGCGTGCCCTCAACATGGGGGGTGCCCTGGGGAAAGGGGGGCCATGCGGCCCCCCCACCCCAAAGCACTTTGTCCCCATGTTGATGAGGACAAGGGCCTCTTCCCTGGCCGTTGGTTGTTGGGGTCTGCGGGCGGGGGGCTTATCGGAATCCGGGAGCCCCCTTTAATTAGGGGGCCCCCAGATCCCGGCCCCCCACCCTATGTGAATGAGTATGGGGTACGATGTACCCCTACCCATTCACCTAAGGTGTAAAGTGTAAATAAAAAAACACACAATTGTTTCAAAATATTTGATTGCACTGCTCCGGGGGTCTTCTTCCGTCTTGGGGGGTCTTCTCGCCGGACTCCTCCGCTATTTTACCCAGCTCTGTTACCGAGCAGAGGAGCCCAGCTACCTTCTTCGTCGTCGCCGCCGTCGTCTGGGGGGGTCTCGATCCGCCTTCGGGGGTCTTCCGGGGTCTCTTCTGTTCTTGCCACTGTCGTCGCTTTCTGCGCCGCCGCCTTCTTCTTCTTCTTCCTCTTCTTCTTCAAGATGGAAGAAGACCCCCGGAGCAGTGCAATTAAATATTTTGAAAAAATTGTGTGTTTTTTTTTATTTACACTTTACACCTTAGGTGAATGGGTAGGGGTACACCCTTTAAATCCATGCCAGGTGACGGGGCTAGCGCGGCGGCATTCACTGCCTTTGCTAGCTCCGTCTACCTGAAGTCACGTGCTAAATGAACGGACTTTCCGATGATCGGCAAGTCCGTTCATTTCCAAAAGTCCGGCGGACTAGCATACTAACGGGATTGTCCGCCGGACTGCCAAGATCAGCGGACAATTTTAAAACAAAACTTAAAACCTAGTCCGCCGGACTTTTGGCGCCAAAAAGTCCACCGGCGCCGACACACGGGCGGATTGTCCGGCGGACTTCAGTCCGGCGGACAGTCCCGCAGGAAAGTCCGCTCGTGTGTACGCCGCATAAGGCAAACGTAGAGGCTGGATCTCAAGGTAGAAGTAAATACTTATAAATATAGTAGTATATGATAATAAGTTGTATATCTAGATCTGATCCAACATCGCCTCCACACTTGCTTGTCAACGCGTTTTGAAAAATAGTAGCTTCCTCAGGACAATAATGGGTAGGTGCTGATATAAATTAAAATATAAATAAAAACAAAAAGAATATATAAGTATTGAGAACAATAAGTATGTATATAAGCACAATAGTAATGAGAAATTCATATACATCCAGGAGAATTGCACAAAACATAAAATATACAGGTACATATGCTTGCCTGAGGGACCTTGACTCCAAGGATGTGGGGACACCACACGACAAAGATTACAAATATTCCAAAGTAATTATAACCAGGACCAGGTTTGTGAGTATTTTTGATAGTCAATATACGTATATGAATATACACGTAGCTTCTGCGTATAGAAGGACAGAAGGAAGACCATATATAGCTTCACCAGGGTCCACAGTTACATGTGTATCTAGAATAAATAATTCCAAATGAGGACCATCCCAGATCAAAGGAGTATAAATCCATATCTGTCATATGAATAGTTTATTATATCCTACCGAATGGGTTTATGGACATATGGGCCATACAATGAAGCTTTAAGAAGCAGGAAGGAGTATATGGTTAAGAACGTTTATAACCGGACGCCAAACTCAATACCTATGAATATATATAGGAAGGCCAGCATGGTGGCCTGCAATTATGGGAGGAGCCCGGAGGGTTTATATACCAGACCATCCACAAACGGCCGGTGTCGGTTCCAGTGCGCCGTATCCTACGTCACCAGGCCGACAAACAACTCACTTCACGTTCGTGAGTTGTCCTACGTTCCTCGCTCCCGATCGCAGATTCCAGTTCCCGTTCGCATTTCCAGATCGTTACGTTTCAGCGTCGCAGGTAGGACTCATGTGTTTGCCCTCGTTACCATACCGAGTCACTTGTCCACCTTGCTGTTTTCGTTTTGTTTCTTCCACAGTCATACGCCCCACTGTCCCTGCTATCACTCACCACCAGCCGATTCGAACCAGTTACAATCTAGCTTCCACGGTCGGATCCTCTCTCATACCCACGTATGTCACAGCTCATCAGCCGGCGTCACGGTTCGGATCCCGTCATGACTTACGGTCGGTCAAGTCCAGTCACTCACCGTAGCTACGCACTCGAATCGGCTCGGCACGAGCCACGAACGTTCCAGCCCCCCCCCCCCAGTCCATCAGAGCATCTGTCACTGCCATCCCCCGCACTTCTTGCAGTTACCGCAAGTTCGTGTCATGGGCCCCCACACCTTGCAACCTCCGCAAGTCGATCCACTCCTTGCCTTCGCGGCAAACCCATCTCAAACGTAAGTCACTGCCATCCCCCACACATCTTGCTGCACCGCAGGTTTGTGTCATGGGCCCCCACACCTTGCAACCTCCGCAAGTCGACCCACTCCTTGCCTCCACGGCAACCCATTTAAATGTAAGTCACTACCATCCCCCACACATCCTGCTTCACCGCAGGTTTGTGTCATGGGCCCCCCCCCATACCCCTGCAATCGCTGCAGCTCTTGCTACTTCGGCCTCCGCGGCCAATCCTCTCCAGTAGCCCACACAGCTACTCACGCCTTTCTCTATCCCTTTTCACCTTTTAGATCAGTAAGTCGCCACCTGGTCTCTCCTACGAACAGGATCAGACCATCTCTTTCTTTCCCAGGTAAAAAAAAAAAAAATGTCGAGGGCTTGTTTCTCTCTTTTTACCAGGGGGTCAGCTATGGCCCGAATCAGCTCTTGCAACCCATCTTTTTTTGGTTAAAATATTTTCATTAGTATGAAGAGATCCACCGCTCCAGGATGATCCACCCAAACTCAATCCCACAGCTGTTCCTATGGTTAGAGAACCTGGGTGCAGGCACGGCACAAGCTGTTGAAGATGCAAATTAAGGACTCTGAACGGCCGCACTCCAAGAAAAATTCAAAAGCCTTTATTGGTAAAATATGGAATCACACAAAAATAGGTCACAGCAAAGCAAGAAAATAGCTAATGCATTTCACACTACCAAGAGTGCTTACTCAAAGCTATGAGTAAGCACTCTTGGTAGTGTGAAATGTATTAGCTATTTTCTTGCTTTGCTGTGACCTATTTTTGTGTGATTCCATATTTTACCAATAAAGGCTTTTGAATTTTTCTTGGAGTGCGGCCGTTCAGAGTCCTTAATTTGCATCTTCATAAAATATTTTCATATCACCCTATCGTAGGTAACAGGTCTACCAGGTTCGACCCCAACAGAGACTCTAGCACTAGGGCAGCAAGCAGGTGCGTAGGTTGTTGTTATTTTTAGTTTCCTTTCTCTCTACACACCTTTCACTACATATCCTCGTTTCACGCACATATTTGGCTCAGTATCCAGGCGTTAGTAACTGTCACATACTTCTATGCATGTCACTCTGTTTTCGAAGCACAAGCCTTCACTACGCAGACAAGGTCACCTAGTCTCATGACTTGCTGGCAGTGCAAGTATTAGCTGACCGAACCTACGTCAAACTACTACAGATCGAAACATTCCTACTTAGCAACCAATCAGCAGCCACTCTCCCCAGTACCGCCCTGGGGGGCTCTGGTTAACTAGTCCGTGCCGAGCACAGACGGACACCCGAGCATCGGTTACCTGGCCAGTCACCTCCTGGCTCACCTCGGTTGTCACGCAGTCTTTGAGTTTCCAAATAGGCCAGAGGAACAATCTCACTCAGCGCTCACGCGCAATCCCCGATTGTCCCCATACCGTCGTTCGGTATCCTGCTCCGTTCTCACACTCCCCCTCCCCTAATCTATTAAACGCAGATTTGGCTCAGTAGCCAGGCGTTAGTAACTGTCACATACTTCTATGCATGTCACTCTGTTTTCGAAGCACAAGCCTTCACTACGCAGACAAGGTCACCTAGTCTCATGACTTGCTGGCAGTGCAAGTATTAGCTGACCGAACCTACGTCAAACTACTACAGATCGAAACATTCCTACTTAGCAACCAATCAGCAGCCACTCTCCCCAGTACCGCCCTGGGGGGGCTCTGGTTAACCAGTCCGTGCCGAGCACAGACGGGCACCCGAGCATCAGTTACCTGGCCAGTCACCTCCTGGCTCACCTCGGTTGTCACGCATCCCCTGAGTTTCCTAATAGGCAAGAGGAACAACCTCACTCAGCGCTCACGCGCAATCCCCGATTGTCCCCATACCGTCACACGGTATCCTGCTCTTATCCCCACCCCTCCTCCCAAATCTATGTAAAACGCCCATATATTTTTCTCCTGTTTTACAAAGCTCAAAAAAAAAAAAAAAAAAATATACATCCCCCCCCCCCTCTTTTTATTCTAGCAGACGCCATGTCTCTGGCCGACAGCGACGATCTCACCCCCTTCCCATCACCTCCCGAGGCGGGCTCGGCAGACAACATTTCACAGGCCTTCAGAGCTTGGACCATCCCCAGACTCTCAGCAGAGCTGAGGCGCAGGAATATCCCCTACCCCGCCACAGCTAGGAAAGCTGAACTGTTCAGTCTACTGTTCCCCATCCCATCCCCACCAACCCCACCAGACACTCAGGCATCACTACAATCAATCGCCTCGGCAGTGTCCCAGCTACACACGCTCATCTCCTCCCTATCAACTAACGTCTCCGACGTCCAGTCCAGAGTGGGGACCTTGGAGCTCCAGCAAGTAACCCCCACTTTACCAACCGTTGCCACCGCCACCCCCGCATCATGCCTTACAGGTACGCCCCACATCGGTTTCTCCGTCTTCCCCGCACATCTCGTCCCAGCGAGCATAAGGAAGGACATACTAGATGGCCGTGACATCAACTTGGCATCCCTCCTTATCTCGGTACACGACGTGACAGAGAACAAAGCCTACGCTTGGGGCGACGTATCCGTCGTCCTAAAAGCGAAAGACCACAGGCTTACACGAAAGCTCACGGTCACGGAGTTCGTGTTAGCCTTCGGCATGTTTCGGGATGTTATCTGCTCCATCAAACCCGACAGGAGGGAAGAATTAGACCTCTATCTTCACGCAGTCACAGATTTAGGGTACAAGTACGGGGGCAGCGCCTTCTACGACTACCATCGCTCCTTTTCAGCAAAGGCAGCAGCCAGGCTCAGCCAGTTCCAGGCAACCACTGACTGGAGCGTTATCGACACCGAACTCTTCTGTCGCCATTTCACTGGCCTTCGCTCCCCACTTTGCACCAACTGCCAATCCTCCACCCACACGGCCAATTGGTGTTCAGACCCCGATGGCAGACGCTTCCCCAACTTCCCCTCCGTCCCAAACACAGCCCAGTTTTCAGCAGCAAATCCACAATACCCCCAGGAAGACAGGCTCGGACGGCCCGTCCGAACGCTAGGAGGTGCGCAGATATGCAACAACTTTAACTTGGGGGCTTGCAACTTCCCGCATTGCAGACTTCTCCACATCTGCCTCACCTGCCGCAAAGCTCACCCCAGGATCTCCTGCGGGATTAAGAAGCTCAACTCGGCATGACTAAGCCGTATTCACATCGGATGGCTGCAATCCTACCTTTCCTCACACCCGTCACCCTCACTAGCAGCCTTCCTGATACAGGGCTTCACCACAGGCTTTCACACGGGGTTTATCACACTCCCCGACACCACCCACGAGTGCAAAAACCTGCTGTCTGCAGCCACCGACGAGAAAGCCATCAGTACCCTACTACAAAATGAACTTGACCGGGGGTACATGATCGGCCCTTTCTCTCACCCACCATTTTCTGTTTGGAGAGTTAGCCCTATCGGGCTCGTCAAAGGAAAGTTTTCTAATAAACTCCGTCTAATCTATGATTTGTCCGCGCCTCATTGTTCTCACACACCCAGCTTAAATTCCCTCATACCCTCAGAGGAATTTTCCCTCAAATACTCCTCTGTCGACCTCGCTATCCAAGCCATCCTAAACATCGGTGCGGGCGCCTGGCTGTCCAAAGCAGACGTAGCAGACGCCTTCAAGCTTCTACCAATCCAGCCATGTCTGTGGCGTTGGCACGGAGTCAGGTGGAAAGGTCAGTATTACTTCGCCACGAAGCTAACCTTCGGATCCAAGAGCAGCCCGTGGCTCTTTGACACATTCGCACAGTCCCTGTCCTGGATTCTCTTACACCACGCGTCCTGTCAGAAAGTGATCCATTACCTGGACGATTTTTTTCTCATCGAAAACCCCGGCGAACCCCCCATAGACCTAAAGAGGCTAAGGGAGGTCTTTTCCAACCTCAACATTCCCATAGCAGAAAAGAAGGTAGAAGGTCCAGCACAACGCATCACCTTCCTAGGTATCATACTGGACACTCAGGCCATGCAGGCCAGCCTACCACCCGACAAGCTGACCCGCATCAGGGAGGTCATACATTCCTTCACGGCCACCCAGGGGTGCACCAGGAGGCAACTCCAGTCTTTACTCGGGATGTTAAATTTTGCGGTTAGAATCATCCCCCAGGGACGATCTTTCGTCTCCCGCCTCCTGGTCTTTCTCACAGAATGTCAAGACCCGGACCAGATCTTCAAACTTGACCAGGCAGCCATAGCCGACCTTTCCATGTGGGACCACTTCCTAGCCGACTGGAATGGCATTTCCATGTTTATACCAGCAGCATCTCCTTCTTCTCCCCAGATAGTCACTGACGCCGCCGCCTCCACTGGCTTTGCAGCTATTTTTGGCCCCCACTGGTTTGCCGGTCCATGGCCGCCAGAGATCTTGGCAATCCCCGGTTTCAGCCAATCCTCTTCCTTATTCGAGTTATACCCTATAGTGGCAGAAGCACAAACCTGGGGGAGCAGTTGGGCATGTCAGACGGTGATATTCGCCACCGACAATCAGGCCACAGCCAACATCATAAACAAAGGCCGTTCCAAGTCTTTGGCCATAATGGCCTTCCTGCGCAGGCTAGTTCAACTGTCCCTTCGGTACCAGTTCAATGTCCTCTGCGTCCACATCCCGGGCAAATGTAACACCTCAGCCGACGCGCTGTCCCGCTTTAATTTTCCGTCATTCTTTTCGCAGGAACCCGGAGCCGATCCGACCATGTCTGCTATCCCTCACTGGTCTCAACTAACCCTACACTGAGTCACCACCTTCACAACGCCACCGGTCTTATAAACTTTTCGTTGTCACACAACACGCTGAAAGCCTACCAAGTTGCTTGGAAGACGTACCACCGGTTTCTGGACGCAAGCCACGGGGGAACACCAGGGGACCTCCACCATATCCTGGCCTTCATTTCACACTGCTACACACAGCTAGCGTTGTCGCACAACACCATCAAACTTCATCTAGCCGGTATCCAGCATTTCATTTCTCTACAAGACCCTTCCAAGCCATCCTTGTTCGCCTCCCACGGAGTCAAGGTGATCCTGCGCGGCATCCTCAAAAGTCAGCCGCAGGTCAACATCAAACGCCTCCCAGTAACCAGTGCCATTTTCCGGGACTTGTCAATCATGCTCTCGCATTCCCCATTCGGCTTTCTTCCCAGCCTGGTCATCCAGGCAGCCATGTACCTGGCCTTCTACGGCTTCTTACGCCCCAGTGAATTTTTAGTTACCGGCCCTAGCTGCAAGACGCTACGCAGGCGGCACCTCGTATGTCGTCAGACCTTTTTCATCCTGCACCTAGAAATATCTAAAATGCAGCAGACTGGCCCAGGCACTGACATCAAGCTGTTCGAAACTCTCAACGCCTGGTGCCCCGTAGCAGTTTTAGATCAGCTACTGGCACATCTACCTGATCCCTCACCCGACAGCCCGTTGCTACCATTTCCGGTCAGACCCCTTAGCAGCAATCAATTTGTCACGCACGTCAGGATCCTCCTTCGCAACCTAGGTCTTGACCCCGCACAATTCTCAGGTCATTCCTTTCGCATCGGAGCAGCATCCGCAGCCTCCCGCAACGGAGTCCCGGATCACGTGATCAGGAAGATGGGCCGGTGGAAGTCCACCTGCTTCGCCCGTTAAATTCCCGATCCCCAAACCGAAATGTCCCGGGCTTTCAGCAACCTTGCCTTGTAGTATTTGCCTTTACCAAAATAAACCATTACCTCCCTAAAACCAAGACTTTTGCGCCCTTTTCTTAACTATTCTCCTAGCAGAACGGGCCTCACGGCTCAGCTCACCAGGGCTTACCTTACGATAGGCCAGGGCACACTTCAGGTCTAGTTATGTTGTCTGTTTTGTGGCATGTTTATGTTTTCTCCTTCATATCTTCAGGACCGAGGGCTCCGACCATAAATATATATTATTACAAATATTTTATATTCAATGCTTAATTAAGGGATATACTGATCACCCACCTCACAGAAGATTATCTGGGATTGCTTAATTAAGAAGACCTATCAATGAGGCCAGGCATTTAAAGCCTTGTCGGGAGAAGGCATCTGTGGAAATATCAACACATAGCCAATATAATAAGTATATATGATGTGGAGAAGAGTATCAAGATACTAAAAAATAGTTTCATATTCATGTGGCTTACTTCTGCTTCTCACTGTGAACGGTGCAGGTGTCCCCGCAGCTTGTCAGAGAGGCAGTCGTGTGTACCTCCTTATATTGGGCCCTTTGGCGCCAAAAATGCATGATGATGCAGAAATGCATGTCGACTCTGTCTTTGAGACAGAGAAAAGAGATTGAGGACACAGCCTTTAGTCTCCTTCTCTACAGCTTCAGCAGCACAGAATGAATGGCCAGGAATAGCTCTGTAGACACTGGGAAGAGAAACAAAAGGCGCCACTCTAAGTGCAATAAGTAGTGGAAATTTTAATGTAAAGGGTTAAAAATAGTTGTACTCACAAAG
>CM053034.1:48722280-48757531 GCA_028564925.1 Lithobates sylvaticus
AAAGGGCCCAATATAAGGAGGTACACACGACTGCCTCTCTGACAAGCTGCGGGGACACCTGCACCGTTCACAGTGAGAAGCAGAAGTAAGCCACATGAATATGAAACTATTTTTTAGTATCTTGATACTCTTCTCCACATCATATATACTTATTATATTGGCTATGTGTTGATATTTCCACAGATGCTTTCTCCCGACAAGGCTTTAAATGCCTGGCCTCATTGATAGGTCTTCTTAATTAAGCAATCCCAGATAATCTTCTGTGAGGTGGGTGATCAGTATATCCCTTAATTAAGCATTGAATATAAAATATTTACCGTAATTGGACATGGGTCCCTTACACATTGTTTTGAAATTCATTTTTTCAGATGCTGGTTACTTTTACCAATGAGTGATCCCTTTATCTAATAGATACACTTACCCAACACCCTATTACAAATATACTGTATATCACATCTATGGTAAGCTGTATCTATTTGATATAATACAGCACTTTGAAGGCCATGTAATGAATACACTTGTAATAATATATATATATATTCATAGGTATTGAGTTTGGCGTCCGGTTATACACGTTCTTAACCATATACTCCTTCCTGCTTCTTAAAGCTTCATTGTATGGCCCATATGTCCATAAACCCATTAGGTAAGAGAGAATAAACTATTCGTATGACAGATATGGATTTGTACTCCTTTGATCTAGGATGGTCCTCATTTGGAATTATTTATTCTAGATACACATGTAACTGTGGACCCTGGTGAAGCTATATATGGTCTTCCTTCTATCCTTCTATACGCAGAAGCTACGTGTATATTCATATACGTATATTGACTATCAAAAATACTCACAAACCTGGTCCTGGTTATAATTACTTTGGAATATTTGTAATCTTTGTCGTGTGGTGTCCCCACATCCTTGGAGTCAAGGTCCCTCAGGCAAGCATATGTACCTGTATATTTTATGTTCTGTGCAATTCTCCTGGATGTATATGAATTTCTCATTACTATTGTGCTTATATACATACTTAAGCCCCATACACACGGTCGGACTTTTTCATGGATTCTGTCCGATCGGACAAGGTTGTTGAAAAATCAGACCGTGTGTATGCACCATCGGACAGTGTTCGTCGGTTTGACCGACGGACAAAGTCTTATCTCCTGCTGGAAATCTTTGCCGTCAACACGGTCCGATCACACCAAATCCGATCGTGTGTACGGTTGTCCGACCGGACAAAGTGCCACGCATGCTCAGATAACATTTCAAGACCAAAGCTATTGGCTACTAGCCTCTACGTAGTCCCGTCGTAGGCAACAAACGTCACCACGTTCAGAATGATCGGATTTTCCGACAACTTTGTCCGACCGTGTGTACGCAAAACCAACATCGGACAAAGTATGACGGACATGGTCCGACGGACCTGGTCCGCGGATTGTCCGACCGTGTGTATGGGGCTTTATTGTTCTCAATACTTATATATTCTTTTTGTTTTTATTTATATTTTAATTTATATCAGCACCTACCCATTATTGTCCTGAGGAAGCTACTATTTTTCAAAACGCGTTGACAAGCAAGTGTGGAGGCGATGTTGGATCAGATCTAGATATACAACTTATTATCATATACTACTATATTTATAAGTATTTACTTCTACCTTGAGATCCAGCCTCTACGTTTGCCTTATGCAGCGTACACACGAGCGGACTTTCACGCGGGATTGTCCGCCGGACTGAAGTCCGCTGGACAATCCGCCCGTGTGTGGGCGCCGGTGGACTTTTTGGCGCCAAAAGTCCGGCGGACTAGGTTTTAAGTTTTGTTTTAAAATTGTCTGCTGGACTTGGCAGTCCGGCGGACAATCCCGCCGTTAGTATGCTAGTCCGCCGGACTTTTGGAAATGAACGGACTTGCCGATCATCGGAAAGTCCGTTCATTTAGCACGTGACTTCAGGTAGACGGAGCTAGCGAAGGCAGTGAATGCCGCCGCACTAGCCCCGTCACCTGGCATGGATTTAAAGGGAATCCCCACGCCGAAAAAAAACGGCGTGGGGGTCCCCCCCAAATCCATCTCAGACCCTTATGCGAGCACGCAGCCCGGCCGGCCAGGAAAGGGGGGGGGACGAGCGAGCACCCCAAAGCACCTTGTCCCCATGTTGATGAGGACAAGGGCCTCTTCCCGACAACCCTGGCCGTTGGTTGTCGGGGTCTGCGGGCGGGGGGCTTATCGGAATCCAGGAGCCCCCTTTAATAAGGGGGCCCCCAGATCCCGACCCCCCACCCTATGTGAATGAGTATGGGGTACGATGTACCCCTACCCATTCACCTAAAGTGTAAAGTGTAAATAAAAAAAAAACACACAATTTTTTTTCAAAATATTTTATTGCACTGCTCCGGGGGTCTTCTTCCGTCTTGAAGAAGAAGGCGGCGGCGGCGCAGAAAGCGACGACAGTGGCAAGAACAGAAGAGTCCCCGGAAGACCCCCGAAGGCGGATCGAGACCCCCAGACGATGGCGGCGACGACGAAGAAGGTAGCTGGGCTCCTCTGCTCGGTAAAAGAGCTGGGTAAAATAGCGGAGGAGTCCGGCGAGAAGACCCCCCAAGACGGAAGAAGACCCTCAGAGCAGTGCAATAAAATATTTTGAAACAATTGTGTGTTTTTTTTTATTTACACTTTACACCTTAGGTGAATGGGTAGGGGTACATCGTACCCCATACTCATTCACATAGGGTGGGGGGGCCGGGATCTGGGGGCCCCCTTATTAAAGGGGGCTCCCGGATTCCGATAAGCCCCCCGCCCGCAGACCCCGACAACCAACGGCCAGGGAAGAGGCCCTTGTCCTCATCAACATGGGGACAAAGTGCTTTGGGGTGGGGGGGCCGCACGGCCCCCCTTTCCCCAGGGCACCCCCCATGTTGAGGGCACGTGGCCTGGTACGGCTCAGGAGGGGGGGGCGCTCGCTCGTCCCCACCCCTTTCCTGGCCGGCCGGGCTGCGTGCTTGGATAAGGGTCTGAGATGGATTTGGGGGGACCCCCACGCCGTTTTTCGGCGTGGGGATTCCCTTTAAATCCATACCAGGTGACGGGGCTAGCGCGGCGGCATTCACTGCCTTCGCTAGCCCCGTCTACCTGCAGTTACGTTCTAAATGAACGGGCTGCTCCGTGTGTGGGCAAGTCCGTTCATTTTCAAAAGTCCCACGGACTTTTTCCCGTGGATTCTCCACCGGGGAAGTCCGGGCGTGTGTGGGCAAGTCACACGCTCGGAAAGTCCAGCGAAGTCCGGGCGTGTGTGGGCAAGTCACACGCTCGGAAAGTCCGGCGGTTTGTCCGCCAGACTGGGTCCGGCGGACAAAGTCCGATCGTGTGTACGAGGCATTATTGGGTATCTGGTGACCATGTCCGAATAGGGTGTTATTTGTATGTCTTTACGTTTTTTAATCCTTTTGTAATAAAGTATATATTTTTTATACAGGAGTTTCTCTCATTATGTGCCCACAAAGTCCGTTTGTTATTTGAGGTTTCTCAATCCTTACACATATATATTGGATGTTGGCATGGTGGGGGTCCTCCCTTTCTATCTTATCCTACAGGTTATCCTAGCCTCAGTTACAGATTCGTAACCCTCCAGCTACAAGTCAGTCACTAATTTTTGATTCAGGATGCTCAGGTACTGAATACACTTATGGATATCCTTGTTTGTGGACAAACAATAAAGTGTAGAGCTACCTCCACAGGAGCTGTTTGGTAGTTTGGGTTCTCTGTTCTTCTGTCTCAACTCTGACATACCAGGTTAAGCAAACGGATACTGTGCTGCCATTAGGAACACAAATACAGATACCCCCGCACACAACAAGGTTCAGTATCAAAAAGCAAACACCAGACTGGTTAGTGGTAAATGAACCCAATATATTGTCATGGGTTGCAGTAAATAGCAGTATCTACATAAATGAGTAAGTAAAGAATTAGGTCAATCACAGTTCACTAGACATGTTCACTAGGTCTATAGCAGCATAATAGAGTTCTATGCAGCCAAATTAGAGTAAACCAGGTAATCCACAAAATCAGCAATGACATTAGAAAACAGTAACAGCAATGATAAACAAGATTGCGATAACTCTGTAAACAGTAGACTATATCCACTTTAGAGTGCACTCTATGTTAATGACATGAAGTTTAAGATTCGCTACAAAGGTACCTCTTACTATTGTAAGGAGTCTGTGATAGTGAGACCTTGTAGTTCACCATCCGTTCGGCGACATGTTGACAATATAAGCCAAGCCTTGTTTTCATATGCCGAGAACGAAGATCAAGCCTCGTTTTAAATTCACACCAACCACCCTATGAGACTGATTATGAATAACGAGCAGCTAGTAACCCACAACAGCGTGCTGTCAGTCACAAAGGATGGATGGTCAAAGGAGTAGTCAGACATTAAAAAACAATGAGATCAAACCTATATAGGCAACATCATACCGTAGAGGCCAATAAGCGTATGAGATATTAGTTATATGCTAAATAAACATCAGAATGGTGAAAAATACATAAAAAATATTTAAAAATTCTATAAAAGTAAAGGAATTGCAAAAAATCCTTAAGGAATGAAAAATTAAATATCTTGTTTATTTAAAAAATTGTTTTATGATGGTCCAGCGGGACTGACACTAAACTGGGGTCAACAATCATGGATATCCATAAATCATGAACAATACCAAACATGGTGAAAATTGATCTTATGGTGAAATAAAATAAAAAATAAGTAAATTATAAAAACCCAGAATTCCGGATTGGATGGTTGATTTACGCCTTATTGATAAAGGTGTTAATGTCCCACTCCCCATTCATACGGAACAGGGAGTGGGACTGCAATTAATAGATGCAGAAGGTCTCAAGGCGTGAGACCCCTCTGGTCATGCCCCCCCCTCCAAGGGGGAGTGTATCTATCAATAACTAAAAACTCTGTCCCTTTAGGAGTTGTGGTACTGTCTAGACTCTATAGTGTCTAGGTACACTGTGCTTGGTGTTTCCACTCTTAATTAAAGCAATATGTTCATTAACTCTGATCGTGAATGTTCGAATCATTCGTCCGACATATTGTTTGCCACAAGGGCAGGTTATTAAATAGACAACATGCTTAGTGGCACATGTGCAATATTGTTTGATGGAGTAAATGCAGTGAGTTACGGCATATTAGATTTAAATTCCGTGGTTTTCCGCCTTCCCTCTGTGTTGTGTTGGCAAACACTGCACCTTTTGCAAGGGTAATAACCAACCAAATTGTGGAAAAATTAAGCATGAACCGGTGGATTAATAATATTCTGCTCTGTCGAGAATTCTGCACTGTCGAGAAGGAGCACCCTTATAAATGACTTTGGCCTGATCTGGCAACAAGGTACCTAGAATGCGATCACTTTTAAGTATGTTCCAATGTTTATTAATGATCGTTTTAATTTGTTTATGCTGTACAGAGAATGTAGTGACCATTGACCATTTTAAGCTGTTGTCTAGGTCTCGTTGGGGTGTCACAACCAATAGTGAACCCCTATTGACTCCTAAGGTGTTCTGTAACTCAGAATCTACTTCAACCTGGTCATAACCCTTATCAAGGAACCTCTGTCTGAGAACCATGGCTTGCGTTTTGAAAGTCTCAGTGTCAGCACAATTTCTGCGTAGCTCCTTATATGTATCCTGATCTTAAGATCCTGGTCTTAAGATCCTATACATTTCTTTCTCGTAGTTAGTTTTATCGAGTACTACTATACCACCACCCTTGTCTGCGGGGCGAATAACCAAGTCCTTCCTTTCACATAAGGACCTGAGCCCCGCATTTGGCAAAGAATGATGGTAAATCCGTTTCGAGGGTAGTTTAGCCAAATTCTTAAGAACACAATTTTTCTAAAAGATATTAACACCCAGAGCCACCGGGATGGGTGGGTTAAACATAGATGGATTCGATAGTCCAGAATGTACCGTCCCAGAGGCAGCAGCTCTGTATTTCTGCAGGGATTGGAAATAAAATAACATTGAATATTAATTTTTTTTTTTTTTTTTTTTATTTATAACGGAACATGGGCCCACATTGGACCATGACAACAACATTTTCAAAGTAAAAACATCAGTATTGCAGATGCAAGAAAAACATTAACATAGAAGGAAAACATAGTATGTGGTCAAACTGAAGGTTCTCTCCTGTATCGGCTTACAATTGGGCAGGTTTCCATGCTCCCTGTTTTTTTTTTTTAGACGTTAAAAAGAAAAGGAGAGAGAGATAGCTATCCAGTGCTCCTAGACTTATGGAGCATAAGGATATAGGAGACAGGAAGATGTGGGGGGGATGAGTGGGTGAAGATAGATATGAAGTGGGGGAGGGGAGGAGGTTAGGGAGGGGAAGGAGGGGAGGTAGGTGCAGGTCTGATTCCCCAGATCTACCTTGTATGTGTAGTCAGTATAAACCATCTTATAATCACCGCTTAGAGGTAGGAAGGTTACTTAGACATGCTCTGTTGGGGTTCTCTGAGAGCTTGTCCTTCTTCTGAGTTCTTGAAAAAATTCCATAGTTGCCATGTTTTGGAGTATGCCTCTTCTCTATTCTGATTTGTAAGAATCAGGTCTTCCATTTTGTTTATGTCATCTATTTTTTTGAGCCATAATTCTATTGTCGGTGGGGTTGTTGACTTCCAGTAAAGGGGGATGCAAGTTTTGGCTGCATCTACCAAATGGCGTATTACTGATTTTTTGTAGATCCGTGTTGGGATGTCATTCGCGTGTAGGAGGAAAAAGGCTGGACCGCTTGGGATATTACGGCCTGTGAATTTTTGAGTTATTCTGCGGACTTCTCCCCAGAAGTGTTGTAACCTGGGGCAGGACCAAAAGATATGTAGTAAGGATCCTTTTTCTTCCCGCAGCGCCAGCAAAGGTCTGATGTCTCCGGGAAGATTTTGTTCAGTATTTCTGGTGTCCTGTACCATTGTGTGAGGATCTTGTAGTTAGTCTCCTGAATTTTAGTGCATATGGAGGATTTATGTGTGAACGTCAAGATGTGTTGTTTTTGGTTGTCTGTAAATGTGCAGTTCAAATCCCTCTCCCATTTGTTGAAGCTTAGGATATGATAGTCCTCTAGTGGCGTGATTAGTATGTTGTACGTAAGGGAGAGCGTATGGAGTATTGTGCCTGACTCTGTACAAAGATCTTCTAACGTCGTAACCACTTCAGCCCCGGACCATTTGGCAGCCAAAGGACCAGAGGTCTTTTTTTCAATTTCGCACTGCACTACTTTAACTGGTAATTGCGCGGTCATGCAATTTTGTAACCAAACGAAATTTGCGTCCTTTTCTTCCCACAAATAGAGCTTTCTTTTGATGGTATTTGATTGCCTCTGTGATTTTTATTTTTTTTGCGATATAAACGGAAAAAGAGCGAAAATTTTGAAAAAAAAAGAGATTTTCTACTTTTTGTTATAAAAAAAATCTAATAAACTCAATTTTAGTCAAACATTTGGGCCAAAATGAATTCAGCCACATGTCTTTAGTAAAAAAAAAAAAAATGCCAATAAGCGTATATTTATTGGTTTGCGCAAAAGTTATAGCGTCTACAAACTAGAGTACATTTTCTGGAATTTACACCGCTTTTAATTTATGACTGCCTATTTCATTTCTTGAGGTGCTAAAATGGCAGAGAAGTACAAAACCCCCCCAAATGACCCCATTTTGGAAAGTAGACACCCCAAGCTATTTGCTGAGAGGCATGTTGAGCCCATTGAATATTTTTTTTTTTAGTCCCAAGTGATTGAATAAAGACAAAAATAAAAAAGATTTTTTTTTTTTTTTCAAAAGTTGTCACTAAATGATATATTGCTCACACATGCCATGGTTATATGTGGAGATGCACCCCAAAATACATTTTGCTGCTTCTCCCGAGTATGGGGATACCACATGTGTGGGACTTTTTGGGAGCCTAGCCGCGCACGGGGCCACGAAACCCAATCAACGCCTTCAGGGTTTCTAAGGGTGCAAATCTTTGATTTCACTCCTCACTACCTATCACAGTTTTGAAGGCCATAAAATGCCAAAATAGCACAAAACCCCCCCAAATGACCCCATTTTGGAAAGTAGACACCCCAAGCTATTTGCTGAGAGGCATGTTGAGTACATGGAATATTTTATATTTTGCCACAAGTTGCGGGAATATTACAAACTTTTTTTTTTTTTGCCCAAAGTTGTCACTAAATGATATATTGCCCACACATGCCATGGGCATATGTGGAATTACACCCCAAAATACATTCTGCTGCTTCTCCTGAGTACGGGGATACCACATGTGTGGGACTTTTTGGGAGCCTATCCGCATACGGGACCCCGAAAACCAAGCACCGCCTTCAGGATTTCTAAGGGCATAAATTTTTGATTTCACTCCTCACTACCTATCACTACCTATCACAGTTTTGAAGGCCATAAAATGCCAAGATGGCACAAAACCCCCCCAAATGACCCCATTTTGGAAAGTAGACACCCCAAGCTATTTGCTGAGAGGCATGTTGAGCCCATTGAATATTTTTTTTTTTTTAGTCCCAAGTGATTGAATAAAGACAAAAAAAAAAAAAAAAAAAATTTATTCAAAAAGTTGTCACTAAATGATATATTGCTCACACATGCCATGGTTATATGTATAATTGCACCCCAAAATACATTTTGCCACTTCTCCTGAGTACGGGGATACCACATGTGTGGGACTTTTTGGGAGCCTAGCCGCGCACGGGGCCACGAAACCCAATCAACGCCTTCAGGGTTTCTAAGGGTGCAAATCTTTGATTTCACTCCTCACTACCTATCACAGTTTCGAAGGCCATAAAATGCCAAAATTGCACAAAACACCCCAAAATGACCCCATTTTGGAAAGTAGACACCCCAAGCTATTTGCTGAGAGGCATGTTGAGTACATGGAATATTTTATATTTTGCCACAAGTTGCGGGAATATTACAAACTTTTTTTTTTTTTGCCCAAAGTTGTCACTAAATGATATATTGCCCACACATGCCATGGGCATATGTGGAATTACACCCCAAAATACATTCTGCTGCTTCTCCTGAGTACGGGGATACCACATGTGTGGGACTTTTTGGGAGCCTATCTGCATACGGGACCCCGAAAACCAATCAACGCTTTCAGGATTTCTAAGGGCATAAATTTTTGATTTCACTCCTCACTACCTATCACTACCTATCACAGTTTTGAAGACCATAAAATGCCAAGATGGCACAAAACCCCCCCAAATGACCCCATTTTGGAAAGTAGACACCCCAAGCTATTTGCTGAGAGGCATGTTGAGCCCGTTGAATATTTTTTTTTTTTAGTCCCAAGTGATTGAATAAAGACAAAAAAAATAAAAAAAAAAAATTTATTTCAAAAAGTTGTCACTAAATGATATATTGCTCACACATGCCATGGTTATATGTGGAATTGCACCCCAAAATACATTTTGCTGCTTCTCCTGAGTATGGGGATACCACATGTGTGGGACTTTTTGGGAGCCTAGCCGCGTACGGGGCCCCGAAACCCAAGCACCGCCTTCAGGATTTCTAAGGGTGCAAATTTTTGATTTCACTCCTCACTACCTATCACAGTTTCGAAGGCCATAAAATGCCAAAGTAGCACAAAACCCCCCCAAATGACCCCATTTTGGAAAGTAGACACCCCAAGCTATTTGTTGAGAGGCATGGTGAGTATTTTACAGCTCTCATGTGTTTTTGTAAATGAAGAAAGTAAAGAAAAAAAAATTTTTTTTTTTTTTTTTTTTCAATTTTCAAAACATTGTGACAAAAAGCGAGATCTGCAAAATACTCACCATACCTCTCAGCAAATAGCTTGGGGTGTCTACTTTCCAAAATGGGGTCATTTGGGGGTGGTTTGTGCCATCTGGGCATTCCATGGCCTCCGAAACTGTGATTGGCAGTGAGGAGTGAAATAAAAAAATTACACCCTTAGAAAGCCTGAAGGCGGTGCTTGGATTTTGGGGTCCCGTACGCGGCTAGGCTCCCAAAAAGTCCCACACATGTGGTATCCCCGTACTCAGGAGAAGCAACAGAATGTATTTTGGGGTGTATCTCCACATATGCCCATGGCATGTTTGAGCAATATATCATTTAGTGACAACTTTTTGTAAAAAAAAAATTATTTTTTTTTTTTTTCATTATTCAATCTCTTGGGACCAAAAAAAAAAATATTTAATGGGCTCAACATTGCTCTCAGCAAATAGCTTGGGGTGTCTACTTTCCAAAATGGGGTCATTTGGGGGGGGTTTGAACTGTCCTGGCATTTTATGCACAACATTTAGAAGCCTATGTCACACGTCACCCACTCTTCTAACCACTTGAAGATAAAGCCCTTTCTGACACTTTTTGTTTACATGAAAACATATTTTTTTTTTGCAAGAAAATTACGTTGAACCCCCAAACACTATATATATTGTTAAAGCAAAGGCCCTACAGATTAAAATGGTGGGTGTTGCATTTTTTTTTTCCACACAGTATTTGCGCAGCGATTTTTCAAACGCATTTTTTGTGGAAAAAATACACTTTTTTTTTTATTTTAATGCACTTAAACACACTATATTGCTCAAATTTTTGATGAAATAAAAAATATGATCTTAGGCCGAGTACATGGATACCAAACACGACATGCTTTAAAATTGCGCACAAACACACAGTGGCGACAAACTACATACATTTTTAAAAGCCTTTAAAAGCCTTTACAGGTTACCACATTAGATTCACGGAGGAGGTCTACTGCTAAAATTACTGCCCTCGATCTGACCTTCGCGGTGATACCTCACATGCATGGTGCAATTGCTGTTTACATATGACGCCAGACCGACGCTTGTGTTCGCCTTTGCGCAAGAAAAGGGGGGGCAGGGGTGCTTTTTTTTTTTTTTTTTTTTAGTTTTTCTTTTTATTTAGCTTTTTTATTTTATTTTTAAACTGTTCCTTCCATTTTTTTTTCTTAGTTGTCATTTTTATTGTTATCGCAGGGAATGTAAATATCCCCTATGATAGCAATAGGCAGTGACAGGTACTCTTTTTTTGAAAAAATTGGGGTCTATTAGACCCTAGATCTTTCCTCTGCCCTCAAAGCATCTGACCACACCAAGATCGGTGTGATAAAATGCTTTCCCAATTTCCCAATGGCGCGGTGGGTATGCCCACCATTAGAATACCTCCCTTCATCCACCCACTTCTAATGATGGGCATACATGCACCATTTATATATGCCGAAGCATGGGGGCATCCTCCCGCAAAAAAAGTTATGCCACGTACACATGGTCGCACTTTTTTCGACCGTATGTACGTGGCATTAGGAGCAAAATCGCTCCTCCGCCCTCTGCTGCCCCCATGCTTCGGCATATATGCTCTTTTTTTTAACTGTGGTGGTGAAATCACCTCCTACAGCGTTGGAGTCGCGGCTTTATGTATCGTGGGAGCAAACGCTGTTGCTGTCAAGATAAATAAATCCACGCTGCAACTGAATGGCGTACCTGCTAAGCAAATAATGGTTAACATTAAAACTAAGTAACATTACAGTATAACAGTAAGACCCTTACCATACCATACCGGCAAAGCAAATACCAAAAAAAAAACATAGTAAAAAATAAAACATTTTGTTAACGCAACCGGTGCCTAAAATATATATATGCCGAAGCATGGGGGCATCCTCCCGCAAAAAAGTTATGCCACGTACACATGGTCGCACTTTTTTCGACCGTATGTACGTGGCATTAGGAGCAAAATCGCTCCTCCGCCCTCTGCTGCCCCCATGCTTCGGCATATATGCTCTTTTTTTTAACTGTGGTGGTGAAATTCGCCTTTGCGCAAGAAAAGGGGGGGCAGGGGTGCTAATTTTTTTTTATTTTTGGTTTTATTTTATATTTTTTTGGGGGTTTTTTTTTTTTTGTACTTTTTGTTTATTATTTTTTTTTTGCAGCTTTTTTATTTTATTTTTAAACTGTTCCTTCCATTTTTTTTATCTTAGTTGTCATTTTTATTGTTATCGCAGGGAATGTAAATATCCCCTATGATAGCAATAGGCAGTGACAGGTACTCTTTTTATGAAAAAATTGGGGTCTATTAGACCCTAGATCTTTCCTCTGCCCTCAAAGCATCTGACCACACCAAGATCGGTGTGATAAAATGCTTTCCCAATTTCCCAATGGCGCGGTGGGTATGCCCACCATTAGAATACCTCCCTTCATCCACCCACTTCTAATGATGGGCATACATGCACCATTTATATATGCCGAAGCATGGGGGCATCCTCCCGCAAAAAAAGTTATGCCACGTACACATGGTCGCACTTTTTTCGACCGTATGTACGTGGCATTAGGAGCAAAATCGCTCCTCCGCCCTCTGCTGCCCCCATGCTTCGGCATATATGCTCTTTTTTTTAACTGTGGTGGTGAAATCACCTCCTACAGCGTTGGAGTCGCGGCTTTATGTATCGTGGGAGCAAACGCTGTTGCTGTCAAGATAAATAAATCCACGCTGCAACTGAATGGCGTACCTGCTAAGCAAATAATGGTTAACATTAAAACTAAGTAACATTACAGTATAACAGTAAGACCTTACCATACCATACCGGCAAAGCAAATACCAAAAAAAAAACATAGTAAAAAATAAAACATTTTGTTAACGCAACCGGTGCCTAAAATATATATATGCCGAAGCATGGGGGCATCCTCCCGCAAAAAAGTTATGCCACGTACACATGGTCGCACTTTTTTCGACCGTATGTACGTGGCATTAGGAGCAAAAATCGCTCCTCCGCCCTCTGCTGCCCCCATGCTTCGGCATATATGCTCTTTTTTTTTAACTGTGGTGGTGAAATCACCTCCTACAGTGTTGGAGTCGCGGCTTTATGTATCGTGGGAGCAAACGCTGTTGCTGTCAAGATAAATAAATCCGCGCTGCAACTGAATGGCGCACCTGAAAACAAAAAAATGGTTAACAATAAAACATACCTGAAAAGCAAGCATGATAAAACATAATAAAACATTGCAGAATAGAGTAAAAAAGAGCAACAATAGAGAGAGAGAGAGAGAGAGAGAGTAACAATAAAACGACAACTATTTTTGGTTTTTTATTTTATATTTTTTTTGGGGTTTTTTTTTTTTTTTGTAATTTTTTTTTTTTTTTTTTATTTTTTTTACTTTTTTTTTTTTTTTAAATATAACTATAATTTTAACTGTAACGGTCGGGTCTCAAAATGCGATGGCATTCTTGAGACCCTGTGAAAGTGTAATTTTAAATGCAACGGTCAGGTCTCAAAATGCGATGGCATTCTTGAGACCCTGTGAAAGTGTATCCTAGCCTGTGAAATGCTGTACCCTACGCTAAAACCTCACTAGTTCGTGGTAGCGTTCAAAACATTCACCAACGCAGAGACCAGGATTGTCAGGACAGCGTGGACAATAATAACGGCTGTCACGCCTACATCCGTGCTTGCTGCAGACACGACATCTTTTTTGGGGGGCTCGTTGGGTAGGGGTACTCGGGAGGACATAAGGGTAATGCCTCTCATGCAGCCGGCTTACTGCATTTGGTAGGGGATGGTGAGGTGTGGAATCGCCTGGATACAGGAGTTCCATGACAACCGCTCCCTGGAATTCAAGGAAGGGTAACGTCCCGCCTGAAGCTCCGTATAGCACATGAGCATTCAGCAAAGCCAATTGGAATAAATAAATAGACACTTTTTTGTACCAGCGTCTAGCCTTACGGGCAACTAGGTACGGCGCCAACAACTGGTCGTTGAGGTCCACCCCCCCCATATTAAGGTTGTATTCGTGGACACAGAGGGGTTTCGTCACAACACCAGCCGCCGTACGAATTTGGACTGTCGTGTCTGCATGAAGGGAGGTAAGAAGGAAAACATTCTTATTATCCCTCCACTTCACAGCGAGCAAGTTATTACACTTCAAGCAGGCTCTCTCCCCCAGCCTAAGACGGGAATCTACAAGCCGCTGGGGAAAGCCCCGGCGATTAGGTCGCACGGTGCCACATGCTCCAATCTGCTGATCAAACAAGTGACTAAACAGTGGCACGCTCGTGTAATAATTGTCCACGTACAAGTGGTACCCCTTTCCGAATAAGGGTGACGCCAAGTTCCACACTATCTTGCCAGCGCTCCCTATGTAATCTGGACAGTTCTCCGGCTCTACGTAACTATCTTTTCCCTCATAAACCGAAAAGCTCCACGTATAGCCTGTTGCCCTGTCACAGAGCTTGTAGAGCTTGACCCCGTATCTGGCACGCTTGCTGGGAAGGAACTGTTTGAAAGACAAGCGGCCAGAAAACGTAATCAGGGACTCGTCAATGCAGACAACTTGATTGGGCGTAAACAAGGCTGCAAAACATTGGTTGAAGTGGTTTATGAGGGGCCGAATTTTGTAGAGCCGATCAAATTCAGGGTCTCCACGAGGACGACAAAGTTCATTGTCACTGAAGTGCATGAACCGCAAAATCATCTCGTATCGTGCCCTGGACATGGAGCAAGAGAACACGGGCATTTGGTGGTGCGGTGAGGTGGACCAATAAGACCTCAGCGTCGGGAATTTGTGTATGCCCATGTTGAGGGAAAGGCCCAGAAAGGTCTTAAATTCAGAAACCGTAATTGGTTTCCAATCTCTGGCAAGGGAAGGCACTTGGGGATTAGCGGCGATGTATTGACCAGCGTATATATTACTTTGGTCCACAATAGATCTATAGAGATCTTCCGTGAAAAACAGCGAATAAAAATCGGATGGCTTAAAATCAGCTGTTTCCACCTGAATACCGGGTTGGCCAGTGAATGGGGGAAGTACGGGTCCTGCAGAAGTGGTGGGCACCCAATCAGGATTGGCGAATTCTGCAGGAAGGACACTATGGGATCGACGGACCTGCCTTTGTCTTCTTCTTGGTGGCAGCGGGACACTACTTGTGCTTGCCACCTCGCCAGCTTCAACTGCACTTATGGGACTGCAGTCACCAAGTGTTACTGCAGTGCTGGTTTGACTACGTCCAGGGTGTACTAGGCCGCTGGTGCTTGCCAGTTCACCAGAAGGAATAGCGGCGCTAGTACTTCTCTGCTCCATACGAGAGACCTGCGGTTCCTGCACCTCAACAACATCAGAAGATCGGGATCGGGTACGCCTGACCTTAGCAGGGACCTCACCTTCGTCGCCAGAGCTATCTGTCATGGAGCCGCTGTCGTCTACTGGATCGTATTCTGAGCCTGATTCTGACAGATGAGTGACCTCCTCTTCACTATCTGACATACTCAGAAACAAGTAGGCCTGTTCACTAGTGTACTTGCGATTTGCCATTTTGGGCTCTAAATTTAGTAGTACACTAGTGAGATTCACAGGAAAAAAAGCTCCTAGGCTGCTGGCAACTGAATCAAAACGCTACCAAAAAAACTGTTAGCGATCGCAGGGATCAGGCCTGACTCTGCGAACGCTGCAGTTATGTGTGCTTAGTGTTTTGGAAGTGACAGTGATCGATCGATACTGCACTTGGGTGGGCTGGGCTGGGCTGGGCGGAGGGGGAAAACGCAGGTGCTAGCAGGTATCTGGGCTGATCCCGCTAACAATGCGTTTTTTGGAACCCTAAACTGCTGGGACGCTAGTATAGATCTGATCAGATAGATATTGATCTGTTCAGATACTATACCACTAAGGGAGGTGTATGCTTTGCGCGTGGGTGTTTGCGGTACTGGCACTAACCTGGGGCGACGCAGACCTTATTTGACCCTAACACCTAATTGATATCACCCGCCGGGCGATCAGGGGGTTAAACCGATAGTTGGGTAATAAATGGCGGGTGCCCTGACAGTATAAAAAAACAAGCTAACTAACCAGCGTCACCCGTAACAGTTATACGGTGATCACTGGTGAAAGGGTTAACTAGGGGCAATCAGGGGGTTAAAACCTTTATTAGGTAATATATGGGGGTACCTGACACTATATAAAAACCTGACGGGGGACCTAAATAACTAAATAACTAACTGGCTAACCAGTGACACTTATACTGTGATCACTGGTGAAAGAGTTAACTCTAGGGGCAATCAAGGGGTTAAAACCTTTATTTAGGTTGTAATATGGGGGTACCTGACCTATAAACCTATTTATAATCCTATATAAACCTGGCGGTTACCTAAAAAAAAAACTGGCTACCTAGCGGCACCAGTGACACTAATAGAGCGATCAAAAAAACGATCGCTTAGTGACACTGGCAAAAGGGGGTGAAAGGGTTACCTAGGGGGCAATCAAGGGGTTAAACCTTTATTGGGGGGGGGTAGGGGGCTACCTTGGACCTAAAGGGGCCTAAAACTAACTGCCCTGACAGTTATTGCAGTCACACTGACACTAAATGCAGTGATCAGTAAAATAAATGATCACTGCAATCAGTGACACTGTGACTGGGGGGGCAGGGGGTGATCTGGGGGGTGATCAGGGGGTGACAGGGGGGTGAAATATGTGCCTATGTGTGCCTGGTGTCAGTGTAGTGTTGGTGCACTAACCTGATGTCTTCTCCGCTCGGCGTCCCGGTCAGAAAGACCGACACGAGGAGCGTGACATCACTTCCCCTTGCCTGTGTTTACAATTACACAGGAAGGGGAAGGAAGCGGAAGAATCTCATTGGCCAGAGCGATCGGGAGGGGGTGGCCAGAAACGACTGGCCGTTACCTCGTCCCGCATCGCTTCTGAAGCCATCCCGACCGTCCCCGCCGGCGGAGGGGGGTCCGATCGGACCCCCCAACCGCCTGAAGAATGTCACGTACAGGTACGTGATTCTGCCTGTACGTGCCATTCTGTTGACGTATATATACATGGGGCGGTCGGGAAGTGGTTAAAGTAGCAAAATACGGGGGCACCTAAGAAATTTAGGAAGGTGTGGTCTAGGTGGGTGGAGTCTGACTATACCCTGGAAGGGGAGGAATGAATGACACAACTATGTACCCTTTACGGAGAAATGAATTATGAAGGCTCCAATGGAATGTAAGGTACTGTAGAGGTATAGAGTAATAGGTCGCTATCCACATGACAAACATGGTCACCGCAGGGCAGCACTCTTCCAGTATGCCCTGGTAATTTTTCCTTCAATCAAGGGAGTAATGTGGGTTATTTGATATGTGGGCAGTGAACGCAGAGAGACGAAGGGGGGGTGGGAGGGGGTAGTTTAAGGGTTTAAGGGACAGGGATGGTTGGGGTTCTGTCTATTGTTTTTCAATAAAAAAAACGTGCTATATATATATATATATATATATATATATATATATATATATATATATATATATATATATATATATATATATATATATATATATATATATATATATTATATATATATATATGAGAGAATTGCAATCCTTTGACATGCTGTATATGTTGCATTGGCGGATGTGCCTTACTGGAATGTCTCTCAGATGTTTTTGGTTGTTATATCTTCCTTTTGTACAATTACAATTATTTTCAAAAAAAAAAAGTTGAACTATCCCTTTGAGGTGAGAAATTACCCCCCCCCCCCCTTTTTTTTTTTCTTCCCAGAAGTGAGCAATGGCAGGCTTCACACTTAGCACAGATTTATTTTTAAGGTCTATCTTTTACAATGGCAATATACAAATGTGTAACTAAATGGGGTTTGTTAACCACTTGCCGACCGCCCCATGTAGATATACGTCGGCAGAATGGCACGTACAGGCAGAACCACGTACCTGTACGTGCCATTCTTCAGGCGGTTGGGGGGTCCGATCGGACCCCCCTCCGCCGGCGGGGACGGTCGGCATCGCTTCAGGAGCGATCCGGGACGAGGGGACGGCCAGTGGTTTCTGGCCACCCCCTCGCGATCGCTCCTGGCGAATGAAAAGCTTCCCCTTCCTGTCTATTGTATAGACAGGAAGGCGGAAGTGATGTCACGCTCGGTGCGCCGGTCTATGTGACCGGAACGCCGAGCAGAGAAGATGTAAAGGTACACTGACACCAGTACACATAGGCACACAATCCACCCCCCTGTCACCCCCAGATCACCCCCAGATCACCCCCCCCCCCCCAGTCACAGTGTCACTAATTGCAGTGATCATTTATTTACTGATCACTGCATTTAGTGTCAGTGTGACTGTAATAACTGTCAGGGCAGTTAGTTTTAGGTCCTAGGTAGCCCCCTACCCCCCCCCTAATAAAGGTTTAACCCCCTGATTGCCCCTAGTTAACCCCTTCACCCCCTTTTGCCAGTGTCACTAAGCGATCGTTTTTCTGATCGCTGCATTGTGTCGCTAGGTAACCATTTTTTTTTTATTTTAACCGCCATGTTTTATATAGGTTCATAAATAGTTTTATAGGTCAGGTACCCCCATATTACAACCTAAATAAAGGTTTTAACCCCCTGATTGCCCCTAGAGTTAACCCTTTCACCAGTAATCACCGTATAACTGTCACTGGTGACGCTGGTTAGCCAGTTAGTTATTTCGTTATTTAGGTTCCCCGTCAGGTTTTTATATAGCGTCAGGTACCCCCATATATTACCTAATAAAGGTTTAACCCCCTGATTGCCCCTAGTTAACCCTTTCACCCCCTTTTGCCAGTGTCACTAAGCGATCGTTTTTCTGATCGCTGCATTAGTGTCGCTAGGTAACCAGTTTTTTTTTAGGTTAACCGCCATGTTTATATAGGTTCATAAATAGGTTTATAGGTCAGGTACCCCCATATTACAACCTAAATAAAGGTTTTAACCCCCTGATTGCCCCTAGAGTTAACCCTTTCACCAGTGATCACCGTATAAAATGTCACTGGTGACGCTGGTTAGCCAGTTAGTTATTTCGTTATTTAGGTTCCCCGTCAGGTTTTTATATAGCGTCAGGTACCCCCATATATTACCTAATAAAGGTTTAACCCCCTGATTGCCCCTAGTTAACCCTTTCACCCCCTTTTGCCAGTGTCACTAAGCGATCGTTTTTCTGATCGCTGCATTAGTGTCGCTAGGTAACCAGTTTTTTTTTTGTATTACTGTTACGGGTGACGCTGGTTAGTTAGCTTGTTTTTTATACTGTCAGGGCACCCGCCATTTATTACCCAATAACGGTTTAACCCCCTGATCGCCCGGCGGGTGATATCAATTAGGTTTTAGGGTCAAATAAGGTCTGCGTCGCCCCAGGTTAGTGCCAGTACCGCAAACACCCACGCGCAAAGCATACACCTCCCTTAGTGGTATAGTATCTGAACAGATCAATATCTGATCTGATCAGATCTATACTAGCGTCCCAGCAGTTTAGGGTTCCAAAAAAACGCATTGTTAGCGGGATCAGCCCAGATACCTGCTAGCACCTGCGTTTTCCCCCTCCGCCCAGCCCAGCCCAGCCCACCCAAGTGCAGTATCGATCGATCACTGTCACTTACAAAACACTAAGCACACATAACTGCAGCGTTCGCAGAGTCAGGCCTGATCCCTGCGATCGCTAACATTTTTTTTGTGGTAGCGTTTTGATTCAGTCGCTAACAGTCAGGAGCTTTTTTACCTGTGAATCTCAAAAAAATAAAAAAAACAAAAATAGTTGTCGTTTTATTGTTCTCTCTCTCTCTCTATTGTTGCTCTTTTTTTACTCCATTCTATTCTGCAATGTTTTATTATGTTTTATCATGTTTTATCATGCTTGCTTTTCAGGTATGTAATTTTGTTTACTGTGTTTTAGTGTTAAGCATTTTTTTGTTTTCAGGTGCGCCATTCAGTTGCAGCGCGGATTTATTTATCTTGACAGCAACAGCGTTTGCTCCCACGATACATAAAGCCGCGACTCCAACGCTGTAGGAGGTGATTTCACCACCACAGTTAAAAAAAAGAGCATATGTGCCGAAGCATGGGGGCAGCAGGGGGGGCGGAGGAGCGATTGGCTCCTAATGCCACGTACATACGGTCGAAATTCCGACCGTGTGTACACGGCATAACTTTTGCGGGAGGATGCTCGCATGCATCGGCATATATAAATGGTGCATGTATGCCCATCATTAGAAGTGGGTGGATGAAGGGAGGTATTCTAATGGTGGGCATACCCACCAATCAATCTCTTTTTTTCGTTCAGCCAAGAGGCTGCATGAAAAAAAAAAAGATTACAATATATGTCCAGTATGTTGCTGGACTTTGAATGGTTATACCAGAATGATGCCTGCAGGTTTAGGTATCATCTTGGTATCATTCTTTTCAGCCAGTGATCGGCTTTCATGTAAAAGCAATTCTAGCGGGTAATTAGCCTCTAGACTGCTTTTACAAGCAGTGGGAGGGAATGTCCCCCCTCCCGGATATAAACCGCGCCATTGGGAAATTGGGAAAGCATTTTATCACACCAATCTTGGTGTGGTCAGATGCTTTGAGGGCAGAGGAAAGATCTAGGGTCTAATAGACCCCAATTTTTTCAAAAAAAGAGTACCTGTCACTGCCTATTGCTATCATAGGGGATATTTACATTCCCCGAGATAACAATAAAAATCATAACAAAGAAAAAAAATGGAAGGAACAGTTTAAAAATAGAATAAAAAAGCTAAATAAATTAAAAAAAAAAAAAAAAAAAAAAAAAAAAACCCCCCCGGCCCCCCCTTCTCTTGCGCAAAGGCGTACACAAGCGTTGGTCTGGCGTCATATGTAAACAGCAATTGCAGCATGCATGTGAGGTATCACCGCGAAGGTCAGATCGAGGGCAGTAATTTTAGCAGTAGACCTCCTCCGTGAATCTAATGTGGTATCATGTAAAGGCTTTTAAAGGCTTTTAAAAATGTATGTAGTTTGTCGCCACTGCGTGTTTGTGCGCAATTTTAAAGCATGTCGTGTTTGGTATCCATGTACTCGGCCTAAGATCATATTTTTTATTTCATCAAAAATTTGAGCAATATAGTGTGTTTTAGTGCATTAAAATAAAAAAAAGTGTATTTTTTCCACAAAAAATGCGTTTGAAAAATCGCTGCGCAAATACTGTGTGGAAAAAAAAAATGCAACACCCACCATTTTAATCTGTAGGGCCTTTGCTTTAACAATATATATAGTGTTTGGGGGTTCAACGTAATTTTCTTGCAAAAAAAAAATATGTTTTCATGTAAACAAAAAGTGTCAGAAAGGGCTTTGTCTTCAAGTGGTTAGAAGAGTGGGTGACGTGTGACATAGGCTTCTAAATGTTGTGCATAAAATGCCAGGACAGTTCAAACCCCCCCCAATGACCCCATTTTGGAAAGTAGACACCCCAAGCTATTTGCTGAGAGCAATGTTGAGCCCATTAAATATTTTTTTTTTTTGTCCCAAGAGATTGAATAATGAAAAAAAAAAAATATATATATTTTTTTTACAAAAAGTTGTCACTAAATGATATATTGCTCAAACATGTCATGGGCATATGTGGAAATACACCCCAAAATACATTCTGTTGCTTCTCCTGAGTACGGGGATACCACATGTGTGGGACTTTTTGGGAGCCTAGCTGCGTACGGAACCCCAAAAACCAAGCACCGCCTTCAGGCTTTCTAAGGGAGTAATTTTTTTATTTCACTTCTCACTGCCAATCACAGTTTCGGAGGCCATGGAATGCCCAGATGGCATAAAACCCCCCAAAATGACCCCATTTTGGAAAGTAGACACCCCAAGCTATTTGCTGAGAGGTATTGTGAGTATTTTGCAGATGTCGCTTTTTGTCACAAAGTTTTGAAAATTGAAAAAAGAAAAAAAAAATTTTTTTTTTTACTTTACTTTCTTCATTTTCAAAAACAAATGAGAGCTGTAAAATACTCACCATGCCTCTCAACAAATAGCTTGGGGTGTCTACTTTCCAAAATGGGGTCATTTGGGGGGGTTTTGTGCTATTTTGGCATTTTATGGCCTTCGAAACTGTGATAGGTAGTGAGGAGTGAAATCAAAAATTTGCACCCTTAGAAATCCTGAAGGCGGTGCTTGGGTTTCGGGGCCCCGTACGCGGCTAGGCTCCCAAAAAGTCCCACACATGTGGTATCCCCATACTCAGGAGAAGCAGCAAAATGTATTTTGGGGTGCAATTCCACATATAACTATGGCATGTGTGAGCAATATATCATTTAGTGACAACTTTTTGAAGAAAAAAAAAAAATTATTTTTTATTTTTGTCTTTATTCAATCACTTGGGACTAAAAAAAAAAATATTCAATGGGCTCAACATGCCTCTCAGCAAATAGCTTGGGGTGTCTACTTTCCAAAATGGGGTCATTTGGGGGGGTTTTGTACTTCTCTGCCATTTTAGCACCTCAAGAAATGAAATAGGCAGTCATAAATTAAAAGCGGTGTAAATTCCAGAAAATGTACTCTAGTTTGTAGACGCTATAACTTTTGCGCAAACCAATCAATATACGCTTATTGGCATTTTTTTTACTAAAGACATGTGGCTGAATACATTTTGGCCCAAATGTTTGACTAAAATTGAGTTTATTAGATTTTTCTTATAACAAAAAGTAGAAAATCTCTTTTTTTTTTTCAAAATTTTCGCTCTTTTTCCGTTTATATCGCAAAAAAAAAAAAATCACAGAGGCAATCAAATACCATCAAAAGAAAGCTCTATTTGTGGGAAGAAAAGGACGCAAATTTCGTTTCGTTACAAAATTGCATGACCGCACAATTACCAGTTAAAGTAGTGCAGTGCGAAATTGAAAAAAGACCTCTGGTCCTTAAGCTGACAATTGGTCCGGGGCTGAAGTGGTTAATGAAAACATCAGATCGTCCGCATACGCTGATACTTTATATTGGTGCTTGCGACTTCTATCCCTGTAATGTTGGGGTTCGATCGTACATGACAAAGGAATGGTTCAAGGGATAGTACAAAAAGTAGGGGCGAGAGTGGGCATCCCTGTCTGGTCACGTTGGTAATTGGGAATGCGTCTGAGATTATACCGTTTGTTCTGACTTTGGCTGTTGGGTTCGAATAGGCTGCTGTTATCCAATTCAGCATTTTACTACCCAGTCCTATTTGTTTTAGGGTCGTAAACATGAATTGCCAGTTGACTCGATCGAAAGCTTTCTCGGCGCCTGCCCTGAGAAAAAATGCATGTTTTTTTGTCATTGCTGGCGATGTGCATTAGGTTGAGGACTTTTGTAGTGACTGCTTTGTAGTCACCTACATCTCTTGAGTATTTTTTGTGTTTCTTATTGGTACATTTCCCTTCTATTACTTTTCTGGGGACAACCCAAAATTTGCCATTTTGTTTTACGTTCACTTTTAATGATAATTGTAAACAGAACAAATAGAGAGGGTGAATCTACCTAATGAGGACACAGACAGCAATAAAAAACCTAATAGGTGCTCTAATTCCCCTGCACTCTATCCAAAACAAAAAAAAAAAGTTTTGCCTTTAGTTATACTTTAATTGTAAAATAAATCTTATTTTTTTCCTATTTTGCATAGTGCATACTTGCGCACAATTTTATTGTGCTTAAAAGTGTCTGCATAGAGCAAGAATTTGGTAATTAATTATTGGTCAGCGTAATTATATTTAACAATTTGTTTTAAAGAATATAAGGCACCATCATATATCAATACATTTAATAATTGAGATCACTGACTTAATTTATTGTTCAAACTTTCTGACACATAGCAGAGTTCCCTTATCAAACTACATCTCCCTGTCATGCTTACCCCTAACGCAGGTGGTCATACATTATAGCTAGCTTCTTTTTTCTTTAACTATAGCATCCCCCTTTCCCATAAGGCAAGCAGACCAACTCGGTACTCGATTGCCCCAAGGATTTATACACAATGCTATGATGCATGGCCACCACGCCCAGGCAGGCATGAACTGAGCAAAGTAAACAGGTACTTGTGGTTGACAGACAGGCAGAGTGGTTTAAGAACAGTTCAAGTACAAGTCAGGGTCAAATCCATAGCCAAAAGGTAGGCAGAGTTCAGGACAGACAAACAGAGAGCTTGGAGCACGTGTTACAAATGCAATATCACAGGCATGAGACTGCAGGCTTGGCTGGCTTAAATCAGGTTTGGTTTCCAACCAGAGACTGGTTACATCAATCGCCTTGCAGGTGGATAGACAGAGAGGGAGGCATTATACCCAAAACCAGGGTGCTTGAATGAGACCAGCAGTTGTCAACGAACAGGAGTGTTTACATGCCCCTGACACTCCTATGGTTCACTGCTGCCAACAATAGTCTCTTGAGATCCTTCTGCTTGTCATCCACCCCTGGTGGGTGGAGGTGAGTTAGTGTTAACCCCAATGTCCATTGGTCAGTCGAGAACTGTTTCAGATATCACGCATGCCACACAAATCTGTCAATGGATAGTAAGTCTAATGCCGCGTACACACGAAGGGATTATCCTGCGGGATTGTCCGCTGGACTAAGTCCACCGGATAATCCCCTCGTGTGTGGGCCTCCGACTGACTTTTTTTCAAAAAATCCGGCGGACTAAAGTTTTAAGTTTTGTTTTAAAATTATCCGCTGGACTTGGCAGTCCGGCGGACAATACGGCCGTCTGTAGTATGTAGACTAGGTCCGGCGGGAAAAGTCCCTTCGTGTGTACGCGGCATAAGGGTAATCTTCACATGACTGTCATTGTACGATGAAACTTGTCTGCAAACCAGGTACTTAATAATGATATAACAATTGCATTTCATGGTCTAATTCTTTGCATGGTGAATAGACATGTGCATGACGAACAAAATTTATTTCGTTTCGTTTTGATTCGTTAATCTAATTATTTTGTTTAGTTCATTTCGGTTGATTCATTCAATTCGTATTCGGAATTCGTATTCGGAATTTTCAAATTTCAAATCAATAAATTCTCTAATCGATCGAAACAAAAATGTTATATTGTTTTCAATTTGAATGCAAAAAGGGAACAAACAAAAGAAAAATCTTCATCAAATTATTACAATCTCTCTTTAAATCACCTTTGGCTTAACAAAAACATTATTATTTAGAAATGGTACTCTAATAACACACACAGTCTCTGATTTCAGCAATATGTGTAGTTAGAATTCGACTGGAGTTCAATGTAAAATTCTATTCAAGTTTCAGTCCGAATTTCTGAAATTCTGATTCATTTTGTTACGTTATTCAGAGCATTTGGTAAAATTCGTTTATTATGTAATTCTGGTATTTGGATATATCCGAATCTCCGAATAAAGAAAAATTTGTCTGAATATTAATTAATGAAACAAACTGTACATGTCTAATAGTAAACTTTCCTTGGAATCCTACATTGTATGTCATCTCCTTCAGGTGTGTTCACCATGGAAGGCCCTACAGGAACTGCTAGGTGTCAGATGTCATAAAGCTCACAGAATATTTAGTTAGCATTGGTTATTATATCCATGACAAATCTAACTCTAAAGTGCATTAATAAAAATATGAATTTCTTTTATTGAATCGTCTTAGTCCCATCCTAGTGCAGAAAATGCAAAACAATGGTATTTCTAGGCAAAATCATTTAATTTACATATATACATTATGTTCAGATAGAATTATACAAGACTGAGTTAATTTCCTTATATAATTCTAAATGTGCAATTTTTTTTACAGAACCCTGTGCAGACATTTCTTCACTCCTTCCATAGACACAATGGGTACTAAGCAATACCTGAAAAAGCAGTAGGGCTGGAGGTATGCGGCAAGTTATTGAAGCATGAAAAGGTTAAAGAAAAGCAACTAAAAATAAACTGAGATAACAAACAAAGCAGGAATGGTAAGTAAAGAACATTTCGAGTTTCTGGGTTCTAGAATAAAAATTTATACAATTTAGAGTTTTCAAAGTGTTTGTATAAAATAAAACAAACTACCATTTATTTATATGTCTGGCCACCAATCCTCATATAGTATAATCAGCCCCTCCAGTCATCCCAGCTGCTTGCTCTGCTTTTATCTGTGTCGTCTTTGAATTCTGCTACCTTTAATTATGATCTGCTCACTTATGTATATTCTTAGACTACGAGCTGACAGATACTTCCTGCCTTTTTCACGTTACCAGCTGACTTTCCTCTTCTCAATCCCACAGTTTCTCATTGTTAATCATTTGCATATATTACAAAGCTGTTCTGAGGATTGCCAAGTGTAAAGAGGATGTAGACCTACAAGTAAGAACATGTGTTTCAGTGGCGGCTGGTGCTCCAAATTTTTGGGGGGGTGCAAACAAACAGCCTCACTGTGCCATCAAACGCTGCCACTGTGCCCATTAAACGCTGCCACTGTGCCCATTAAAATGCTGCCACTGTGCCCATTAAATGCTGCCACTGTGCCCATTAAACGCTGCCACTGTGCCCATCTAACGCTGCCACTGTGCCCCAAGTGCTGCCATTGTGCCTCAAATGCTGCCACTGTGCCCATTAAATGCTTCCACTGTGCTCCAAACACTGCCACTGTGCCCCAAGTGCTGCCACTGTGCCCATCTAACGCTGCCATTGTGCCTCAAATGCTGCCACTGTGCCCATTAAATGCTGCCACTGTGCTCCAAACACTGCCACCGTGCCCCAAGTGCTGCCACTGTGCCCATCTAACGCTGCCACCGTGCCCCAAGTGCTGTCACTGTGTCCATTAAATGCTGCCAATGTGCCCTCTGCCCGCCATCTACCGGCACTTACCTTGTCTCGGTGTGCAGCTGGTGACGGCGTCAGGCGGCGAGCAGTGTCTCCTCATCGACCCGACATCTTCTCCCCCGCTCCTCCTGTCTTCTGCAATGATTGGATGCCTAGGCTTCCAATCACAGTGCCTGTGACGTCAGCCAATCAGGTAAACGGTAACACAGACCCGGCAACCTGATTGGCTGAGAGGCGGGTCTGTGTTAGGGAAGCGATGTATTCGCTTCTCTAACACAATACCGTGTAAACAGCGAACGCACAGCATTGCACCCGCTGTTTACACTTATGGAAGCCTATTAGAGCCCACGGCTCTAATCAGGTCCCCTATTAGAGCTTACAGCTCTAATAGGGCACTTCCAAAAACACCCCCCCGCTGTAATTCAGATGCCCGGCGCCCGACAAGGGGCCGGACACCTGAATAGGGGGCGGCAGCAGTGACAATAGATAGATTCATGCAATGCATGAATCTATCTATTGGTGATAGAGTGGTGCAGGAGAGAGGGGGTGGCGCTCCTGCGCCCTCTATGCACGCACCGCCACTGATGTGTTTTCTATACAGTAAAACCTTGGATTGCGAGCATAATTAGTTACGGAAATGTGCTTGTAATCCACTCGTATATCAAAGCGAATTTCCCCATAAGAAATAATGGAAACTCAGATGATTTGTTCCACAACCATTTATTCATAAGTCCTTCAGTTTATAGTCCATATAAAAAGATTATAGCAATGTGACCAGGTTGGGTAACCATAAAATGTCCATCCACAAATGGCAGCCTCCACAAGAGGATTAGAAGCAAAATCCAGCAGGAGCTACAGAGTATAAAAGAGAAGAGAGGCGCTTCTAAGTCTAGCAATATGGTTACATTTAATGAAGGTACAACATTTTGCAACTCACATGGTTGATGATTAAAAGAGGCACATCTAAGTATGCCGGCATCCGGGGAAAAGCTGTCCACATAGACCGTCCTCCGCACTGCCGGCTCTCACTGCTGTCAGACTGCAATCATGACCGGGAAGACTGCCCTGCAGCAGAGCGATCTGAAAGCGAGGCTTGAATCGCTATTGGAGCGCAGCGTGGAATTGATGACGTCTATGACAGTGCGGAGGATGGTCTGTGTGGACAGCTTTCCCCCCCGGATGCCTGCATACTTAGATATGTCTGTTTTAGCAACCATGTGAGTTGCTAAATGTTGAACCTTCATTAAAGGTAACCATATTGCTAAAATTAGAGGCGCCTCTCTTCTCTTTTATACTCAGTTTTAACACGCTATTTGTATATCAAGACATCGCTTGTATATCAAGTCAAAATTTATAAAAAAAATGTGCTTGTCTTGCAAAACACTCTCAGACCAAGTTACTCTCAATCCAAGGTTTTACTGTATCACCAAACAAGCAGTGTATAATAGTAAGTAACTAGATTGTTTCCTAGGGTAACAAAAGTAAGATACAGTGCATTAAAAAGACACCAAAATCCAAAAACCAAAGACACATATCATATAAGTAGACTTGAAGTCAAACTATGTAACATAGTTACATAGTTGGTAAGGTTACTACAAAAAACAAATGGACAAGAAGGCTCACTCACCTAGTGCATTACCGAAAAAAGATTTAATCGCTGTAAAAACAATTAAAAGTGAATACTCACAAAAGTGCAACTAGAAGTGGCCATCAGACCAACACAATGCCATGCAGTGCGGACAACATATGTCATAACATCAACATCAAAGGGGCGTAGACCTGACACATTTCGGGAGTGCACCCTCTTCCTTGGAGCTCGGCTAGTTGGTAAGGTTGAACAAAGACACTAATCCACTCAGTTCAACCTGAGTGTGTATATTTGTTCGAATCAGTTAAAAAATTAGTTTAAAGTGGTTGTAAACCCTCACATACAGTATTCCCAGTGAAGTAAACAGCCTCAGATGATACAGAGATGAAACAAATTCTCCTACATAGGTTTTACTTGCTTATTTGCAGCCTTCTCCTCTCTACACACTTTCTAAAGTCAAGATGGTGTTAAAAATCTTTCTTCATCTAGCAGCAGCACAGAGGAGGGGGCAGATAGACTGCAGTTACACTGTGTGAGAGGTGATTGGAGGAAAGGCACACACCCCCTTTACACAGCATAAAAACTGCATAAGAACTGAGCTCTCCCCCCAACACAAATTTATCTCATGTATCCGAAAACTTCTCAGAAGTGAGATATGCTGATAACAGAGGAACGAAGCACCAGAGAGAAACGACACTCAGAGCTTTGGAGAGAGATAAGTAGACACTGCAGATATATGTGCTTTGCTCAGATTCCATAGCTGGGGTTTACAACCACTTTAAATACACACAATATATGTGATCAGTTTTAGCCAGCCTTGTGTTTCATATTCAATCATCTTTTGTATTCTGCACATGCCAAGAAAATGACTCCATATCTTCTGGTCTAGCTTTAAAGTTTGCCATGCCACTTATACTGTATGCTCTTTGAACAAATATGCTCATGCAATTGTTCACTAGGCAACTTGTAGGTGAAGGTGACATGGGATGTAAAGAAGCTAAACCATGAAGGAGCCACAAGTTGGAACCATTGGAAGAGGACACTGGCATCTAATACTCACAGAGATATTGAATACTGAAGAGACTGGTAGAGGCTCCCGTGCTGATACAGAGGGAAGTTAGAAGACATGGGCCACCAGATAGATGAGTATATTACCTTATGTCTTACAGGGACCTTTTGACTGCTTTTTTTTTGTTAGAACCTGACAGGGCACTTTATTATCTAGTTGCAACTATAGCAATCTCCACTCCTATGGTAAGGCTTCCTATATGATTTTGGAGTGTGCTTGTAAAAATATGTGCCCGTTCAGCCAGAAGGTGTTGAATAGTGTGAAAGTCAGGGATCTGGAAGCTCACAATTTTCTAATATGTCTTTGTATACTGTAACACTAATGCCGCGTACACACGAAGGGACAATCCCGCGGGATTATCCTCTGGACTGAAGTCCAGCGGATAATCCCCTCGTGTGTGGGCGCCGGCGGACTTTTTGGCGCCAAAGTCCGGCGGACTTTTTGGCGCCAAAGTTTTAAGTTTTGTTTTAAAATTATCCGCTGGACTGCCAAGTTAGTGGGCAAGTCCGCGGGACTTTTTGAAATGAACGGACTTGCCGCTCATCGGCAAGTCCGTTCATTTAGCACGTGACTTCAGGTTACGTAGCTAGCGTAGGCAGTTACTGCCGCCGTGCTAGCTCCGTGACCTGGCATGGATTTAAAGGAAATCCCCACGCCGAAAAAATGGCGTGGGGGTTCCCCCCAAATCCAAGTCAGACCCTCATCCGAGCACGCAGCCTGGCAGGCCAGGAAAGGGGTGGGGACGAACGAGCGCCCCCCCCCTCCTGAGCCGTACCAGGCCGCGTGCCCTCAACATGGGGGGTGCCCTGGGGAAAGGGGGGCCGTGCGGCCCCCCCACCCCAAAGCACCTTGTCCCCATGTTGATGAGGACAAGGGCCTCTTCCCGACAACCCTGGCCGTTGGTTGTCGGGGTCTGCGGGCGGGGGCTTATCGGAATCTGGGAGCCCCCTTTAATAAAATAAAAATAAAAATAAAAATATTTTATTGCACTGCTCCGGGGGTCTTCTTCCGTCTTGGGGGTCTTCTCGCCGGACTCCTCCGCTCTCTTCTGCTCTTTTACCTAGCTCTTTCACGAGCGGGGGGAGTCCGGCTACCTTCTTCGTCGTCGCCGCCGTCTGGGGGTCTCGATCCGCCTTCGGGGGTCTTCTTCCGTCTTGGGGGTCTTCTCGCCGGACTCCCCCGCCATTTACCAAGCTCTTTTACCGAGCGGGGGAAGTCCGGCTACCTTCTTCGTCGTCGTCGCCGTCGTCTGGGGTTCTCGATCCGCCTTCGGGGGTCTTCCGGGGGTCTCTTCTGTTCTTGCGGCGGTCGTCGTCTTCCGCGCCGCCGGCGCCTTCTTCTTCTTCTTGTCCTTCTTGTTCTTCTTCTTCTTCCGATGTCTGGGGGCCCCCTTATTAAACGGGGCTCCCAGATTCCGATAAGCCCCCGCCCGCAGACCCCGACAACCAACGGCCAGGGTTGTCGGGAAGAGGCCTTTGTCCTCATCAACATGGGGACAAGGTGCTTTGGGGTGGGGGGGCCGCACGGCCCCCCTTTCCCCAGGGCACCCCCCATGTTGAGGGCACGCGGCCTGGTACGGCTCAGGAGGGGGGGGCGCTCGTTCGTCCCCACCCCTTTCCTGGCCTGCCAGGCTTCGTGCTCGGATGAGGGTCTGACTTGGATTTGGGGGGAACCCCCACGCCGTTTTTTCGGCGTGGGGATTCCCTTTAAATCCATGCCAGCTTGCGGAGATAGCGCGGCGGCATTTACTGCCTACGCTAGCTACGTAACCTGAAGTTACGTTCGAAATGAACGGACTGCTCCGTGTGTGGGCAAGTCCGTTCATTTTCAAAAGTCCCGCGGACTTTTGGCCGGCGGATTATCCGCTGGAGAAGTCCGTGCGTGTGTGGGCAAGTCCACACGCTCGGAAAGTCCAGCGGACCCAGCTGGAAAGTCCCGCGGGATTGTCCGCTGGACTAGGTCCGCCGGCAAAAGTCCGCACGTGTGTACGCGGCATAACAGTACCCCTCACTGGAAACACCTGAACTCAATAGTTTGGAGAGGTATCTATCTACCTTTGGACATATACAGTAGGTTTGACTGTGCACTGTGCAGAAGTGCGTGAATCACAAGATTAAGAGTAAAGCAATGCTTCAGCAGGTATCATAGTTCAGGTACATGTATTTCAACTTTGGCCTCATGCACACCAGCCTTTAGTGCTAGTGAGTGGGGCTCCAATGCTTAGGCGCAAGTGAAAGGTTCAAGCGCACTGTCCAGCCCCGCTGCCGGCAATCTATAAAACTACATAGGAGGCTGACAGCTGCTGTGACTGGATAGGGCTGGACAGTGCACCGAGCAGTACTTGTTTAGAGTAGTATGCTCCCAGGGACAAATGCTTGAAATGCAGACTGCATGCTCACCTCTCGAATAATCACCTATCAGAATAATTGTATTGGATTCACCTTCTGTGTCTTATTGAAGAGTTACGCTGCCTGTGGATGGTGTCACGTCAGCAGGTGACCATACTGACTGGACACACTTGGTCTAAGGAGGTATGTTAATGCATAAACCAATATTTGAAACAGGACAGTTATCTTACAGTAGCTACTATATTCAGTAAACATGTCCCCTAGATATATATAGGTCATATGTCTGTAGCCCTGGGTCCGCAGCACTTCCTGACCCCTACTGCATGGACCAAGCTGTTGTTCCTGCTGCTGCTGCCCACACGGGTTCTCTTCCTTTCTCTGGCCACCAGTGATTGGAGCTGCGGCCTTGGGAAGTGCAGAAGAGGAGAGAGAAAGGCAGACACAAGCTTCAGCCAGAGGCTTGCCCGAGGTTCCACCCACCATCATTGCCTAGAGAAGGAGTGGGAGAGCTGTGAGTGGCTGTAAGCAGCAGCTTGGGGAGCAACATACACACCTCCCCTTGCTGTAAATATTGGGACGAGGAAAGACTTGTGGGGGTAGTACTTCCCAGAGAGACTGAGCTCAGTGTTGTGGAACTGTGTGGGACTAAAAATCACAGAGGCTGTGCGCTGGAAAGAGAAGGAAAAGGAAGAAGAAGCTAGGTCTTCGGGCAGTCTCGCATGTTATGTGCTAGGTGACCTGAGATTGGGCTGTGGAGTTGGAGAACTGCCTGCCATGAGTGTGTGCCATGGTGTGCCAGAGAGATCATCACTAACAATTTTCCAACGCCATTGGTTCCTGACACCAGAAAGCAGGAGGTGGCTTAATTACAGACGGCAAAGTGGTGAGAGGCTGCAGAACACAACTTTGTTATCCAGTTCACAGACTGCATAGTGGTTGGAAGCCGGGTACCACAAATTCCTTATCCACTTCTTAAAGCAACAATGTCACCTTGTTTTGGGCTACAATTTACACCATGTACTTTGGGATCCATATCTTGCGGGATATAATTAACAAGCATTTGCGGATCCAAAGGTGTTATTGGATCAATGTATTTTGCAAAAATTCTCACTTCCTCAGGATCCATGTCCTTGTGCAGCTATATGATGTGGCTCAAACATGTTTGGAAAACAGTCAAATGGTGCAAAACTGGCATCATGAAACACTTCCAGGGATAGAGCAAAACATTTTCAGTGCTGTTGCTCAAGTGAAACTGTATAGCAGGGGTCTCCAAACTGTGGCTCCAAACACGTGGCCCTTTAATAGCCTTTATCCAGCCCTTATTCCGCCAACTGATATGAGGCACTATTCCTCCAACTGACATCAACAAGGGGGAACTATTTCTTCCACTGATACCGATGATGGGATACTATTCCTCCTACTAATAGGGGCACTAATCCTCCTCCTACTGACCACCAACCTTGAGGCCATATTTATTCTCACTCACCACAATACGGCCCTCCTAAAGTCTTAAGGACAATAAACTGGCCCTTTGTTTGAAAAGTTTGGAGAAAGTTAGTATCCTCTTTCACGCCTCTACCAACAGCTACATAAAATGTTATGTAGGGAGGTGAGGAGAGGGACAAAGGAGCTAGGCCATCACATAAAAAAATACAAAATTAGATACTCTCTTTTTTTAGCAAGTTCAAAGGCGCATTGCAAGTGAATAAAGAATAATTTATGCCAGAAGGGCACTCCAATATGTTCTGGGGCTGGATATCGGAAGCTAAGGATCTTCTCGGGGAAACACCCAGTGCCCACTGGAGAGGAAGAGTATGAAGTCTGGATGGAACAGGCTATGCAGGCCCTAGAAGAGTGGGACCTGCCGGAAGCCCAAAAGAAGCAGTGCATCAGTGACAGGGTCTCTTCAAAACTTGGCCAGGGTGTTTTCTGTCTGTGACCTGGCTAGAAAGAAGTTGTTTTAAATAGAGGGATGGCAGGTAAGAACTTCTTTCCTTTTCTTTTTGTTGCCTGTTTCAATGTTGGGTTGATTCCTCTTACTTCCTGTGTGGCCACCAGAATAGGAAATGAGAGGAATTGTCACCCGTAAGACCAAAAATGTCTATAAAACTTGATAACTGTTTTATTCTTTCTGCACTCATATAATATTTTAAGCAGAGCATGATAATAAAGGGTGACTGCTTATAGAAAAAAGATGTAACCAAGAAGATTTCATTAGTGGGAGTATGTTGATAAAATGCTGCATATCACCGTTCATATCAGTCAGCTGATGATGGGAAATTGGAATGAATTGTGTAAATGTTATATTGCCAGTGCTGTGTCCTTGTGTTCAGCTGATAAAGCAGGTATTTGACAGTCACTGAAAGCTCAGCAGAAATCTCCTGGCTCTGTAGTGTGGAAAAACAAAAACTTTGTCTGCTGGAACCACTGCTGATTATTGTATGGTACCACAAAACATCATAAAACACGATTCTACATATTCAGTATGGCCTCATTCACAGGGTCGCTGAGACACGCAGACCATTAATGGGCCATGTGTTTTTGTAGTTCACCTGCCAGGTGACAACTGCTCATTCTAAATTAACAGGAGTATGGGTGCCGCTCTTCATACACTTACATAGGCTTCTTGCATGCAGCACCTTGCAGCTTGAATCACATAACCACATGTCCCATTAATGGTCTATGGGCCTCAGCACCCAGATGAATGAGGCCTATTAGTATGACGTGCAGTGATGATATGGAAAGTTCAGTAACGTATAGAGACCAACCAACTGGATGTGTGATAGCATGCTAGCATGTGGGTTCAGCTTTACCTCATGGCCAGAGGCCATGTTACCACAGTGGGCCCCACATACAGAAGGATAACATCTTTCCACCTGCCAGTGACTACTGTCAACTACAGAGTCATTTTGGTAGTGACAGTGTAAAGCACTCTGTCTCTCCCCACCAGGTCCTATATGACATTACACATTGCCATTTTCAGCCCATAGGCTCAGAGTAAAGAGACTGTACACTTCATCAGGCCTTGCACAGCATGGTTCCAGGTTGGGTCCCTAGAATCAGTTCTGTACCACAGTGGGCCCTAAAATAGGGACCCATTCACTTGAAAGAGTGAAACACAATGCAAATTACTATTGGTGATTTACTATTGTTATTTCCAAGTTAATGCTGTATGCAGCCTGCGTTGCGGTTTTGCACTTTGTTCACTCTTTGATGATTCAAGCGAGACCGATTGTAGGCCTTATTTTTGTATGTCTCTGTCTACCTCTTTACCTTTGTAAAACACTTTAAAAAAAATTGAAACAGAAAGGTTGAACCATAATTACCTATACCATAAAAACCATCCTACGGTCCATCTGTCTCCTTCCCATAACTTTACTCCTTGTACACCTTGTGCCCCAAGTATATTCACTGTCGCTCCACACTCCTCACTTCACAAAAAACAGAATAGATGTTATTACTTAACTAAGAACCTATTTACCAATTATTTTGGCATCCTGTACAGACAGTTTTGAAAAGTATTGCAACAGCTTAATACACACAACAATTTGCCATCAGAAGTATGGATCATCTCCCCATTCTCCCTTGTTTAAGTACTGTGGTGCTCAAATCTGACCGGCCCTGGTGTCCCCACAAGGTAATATAAGGAGAAAGTTCAGTCCTCTGACCCACGCCAGGGTCTCGCTCCATTGTTAAACA
>CM053034.1:48757999-48777948 GCA_028564925.1 Lithobates sylvaticus
CTTTCTATCCGATTTTCTGATCGTGTGTATGCAATTCTGACACGCAAAATTCCGACGCATGCTCGGAAACAATTTGACGCATGCTCGGAAGCATTAAACTTCCCTTTCATAGTGCTGTCGAACGTGTTTAATGCCGCTGTGTTATTGACCGTCGGAATTTGGTGTGATCGTGTGTAGGCAACACAGCTTGAGTTTTTTCCGACGAGAATTCCGATCGTGTGTACGCGGCATTAGTGTTGAGTTATTCACTTTAAGGTCATCACAGAGGACAGGGGGGCACTCTTTAAGTCTGGAGTAAATAAGATTTAATCTCCAAATATGGAAAGGTTTTTTCCCAGTAAGAGCTGTGAGAATGTGGAATAGACTCCCCCCAGAGGTGGTTCTGCCAGCTCAGTAGATTGCTTTAAAAAAGATCTGGATTCTTTCCTAAATGTACATAATATAACTGGATACTAACATTTATAGATAAAGTTGATCTAGGGAAAATCCAATTGCCTCTTGGGGGATCAGGAAGGAGTTTTTTCCCCTGCTGGGGCTAATTGGATTATGCTTTGCTGAGGTTTTTTTTGCCTTCCCCTGGATCACCTTTGGGTATAGGTTTATATAATTTTCTAATTTCTTCTCTTTTATTGGTTGAACTAAATGGACTTGTGACTTCTTTTCAGCCAGACTAATGCCCTGTACACATGGTCAGACTTTCTGACGGAAAATGTGCGATCGTAGCTTGTTGTCGGAAATTTCGACGGCATGTAGGCTCCATCGGACAGTTTCCATCAGAATTTCCGTCGCACAAAATTTGAGATCTGGTTCTCAAATTTTCTGACAACAAAATCCGTTCGTGCAAATTCCGATCGTGTGTACACAATTCCGACACACAAAGTGCCACGCATGCTCGGAATCAAGCAGAAGAGCAGCACTGGCTTTTGATGTTAATTTTTCTCGGCTCGTCATACGTGTTGTACGTCACTGCGTTCTTGACGTTCGGAATTTCCGACCAACTTTGTGATCGTGTGTATGCAAAACAAGTTTGAGCCAACATCCGTCGGAAAAAAAACATGGGATTTTGTTGTTGGAATGTCCGATCGTGTGTACAGGGCATAAGTGTGTAACTATGTAATACACACCAAACTGAGCATGTGCAGAGTGCCTCCTAGTGCTCTGTTCTATCAGCAGATAGATTAGGGACAGTAAAAAGAAGAGGATCAGAGAAGACAAGATCAAACAGTATTTTTACACAATGCAGAGGATTAACCCCATAGGTTCCACAGTGAGTATAACAAGCATGCTTACTGCATATCCAGACTGATTTTACTGTTGTGGGTTTTATTAACACTTCAAAGTCCATTTTGATGCAACATTCACATGTTAAATGCTTGCCTTTTTTTTACGATATTTTAGTTACTCTGTTAAATACAGACATTTGTAGATTAATGTCTGGAGGAAGCTCTATATTTGACTTGGCCTCATGCAACTAACAGGCATAGCATATTCAAAAAAAATGGTCTGGTGTTGCCAGTTCCACATGTCCACCCCCCCCCCCCCAAATTAAATGCAACAAAGAAGAATTACGCCCGTGGGACTTTAAATGAGGTCAGCACAAAAAGGTCCTTGAGAGTATACAAGGTAAACATGGTATATACATTTTTTTTAAATTGTATAACATTCATCGTATATGAAATGCATGAACAACAAACCACTTGGCAGTGATAAAACACAACATTACCAAGCGGCCACATACATGTATATTTAGAATTGTTGATGTACAGTAATACACAGGCATCGTATAACTTGGCGCATTTCGCGAGTCGCTGCTCGCTTCTTCAAGACGAGATGTAAATGCAGTTTATCTATAGAATAAAAATGTCAATGAGAAATATATAATATGAAAATAAATACCATACAGCAAATATGCTGGACCTTACACAAAGAGATCCCATACTCACATATGGACTGAGCCAACATTCCGGCCGACTCACAGACTTGTGAGAAGGAGCAATAACACAGAAGTATTGTATAGTGCTGCAAAGCAGAAAGCAAGGAGTAAGAACCAGTAAAAATGGTCGACACTATATGCACATACAATAAAAAATTATATACTGACACAAGGGTTTCTAGAACATTAAAGCCCCATACACACGGTCGGATTTTCCGATGGATTCTGTCCTATCGGACAATGTTGTCAAAAATTCCGACCGTGTGTAGGCACCATCGGACATTTTCCATCGGATTGTCCGACGGACAAAGTTGTATCTCCTGCTCTAAAAATTTTCCGACAACAAAGTCCGATCACACCAATTCCGATCGTGTGTAGCGAATTCCGACGGACAAAGTGCCACGCATGCTCAGATCACATCACAAGACCAAAGCTATTGGCTACTAGCCTCTACGTAGTCCCGTCGTAGGCAACAAATGTCACCACGTTCAGAATGATCGGATTTTCCGACAACTTTGTCCGACCGTGTGTATGCAACACCAGTGTCGGACTAAATCCGTTGGACCAAATCCGATGGATTTGGTGGTCGGATTTTCCGACCGTGTGTATGGGGCTTTAGGCTGCATTCACACAGTTGCAGCATGTTAACATGCATTGTGTTAGGGCAACAAATGGATTACCTTAGGCAAAATGCCCAAAAAAAGGTGCAATGCATAGTCGTGCAAATATTGTGTGCTGAAATGCCCATCCGTAAAAAGGTGCATTTGAGTGCCATAAAGAATGAATGGCACCGCAGCATAATAACACACATCACATTGTGCAAATTACTGCAGCATATGAGGTAGAACCCAGTCTAACGAATGAGGGTAACACTTATGTATCAAGCTTAGCTCGCTACATATATACAGTATATAAATATAAAAAAAACTGACTTGACTACATAAGCCCTTTTAAGTTCTGCTAGTTGCACTTTTCCAGCACTTACTTCTTGTAGATTTAAAAAAAAGTTATTTTTCTGCCAGCAAGCAAATGTCAATATAGTCATCAACATGCAATATGTTTAATTAATGAACTTTGGGGAAGCAGATCTATGGTACACAGGCAATTCTAGATGGGGGGGGGGGGGTTTTGGGACTTTGAGTGAGGCCTAGGACAATTACATCGAAATAGCCTCCATCCCTATCGGCACGATGAAAGAGAAGGAATTGGGACTTTAGGAGAAGCATGCGATTTGGAAGCAAAAAAGAAAGCAATGTTGGTCAAATATTGTGGATTTATTGACTGTTAGCATGGTACATTATGTAGGGGCAAAGGTGCACATACCATAATCCATCATCATTGTTAAATACATATATTAAAATATTGTACATTAAGGACACCAATCCTAAAGCTCAGCCATCAAAATAATTAATTCATATATAGACATATTGCACATTAGGAAAATAAGTCCAATTAATTAAGTAGAAACAATACAGAATATTTAAAACTGCATGGTTGGATGCAATGATAGCATCTAAAGCTCGACGCGTTTCATGGCTATCTTGCCACTCATCAGGAGCTGATGTCTGATGGATATCTATAGGACGAGAAAATAATGTGCCAAAATTGATCAGGTTTACATAATAGATGAGGGAAGGGGAGGAAGAGGGAATGTGTCGGAGCCAAGTGCCTCTACTTACGGGTCAGGTGATAATAAGAGGTGCGGTATAGGGTATGGAAGCAGCTGGGGACATCATCCGGCACGGGAGCTGAGGCAGGCAGAGCATGCGGCAATGTAGGGAAGCGTAGTTCCATGAGTGTAAACCAAAAAGGGAGAAATTATCCTCACCCTAGGATCAAATAACGACATGTGTTTAAATGTCAACCTAGGACATATAGAACTAAATATAAGTACAATGTGAGGATGTGTATGTTGAAAATAATACTAGAGTGTACATGAAGTGGGTGAGGGAAAAAAGGAATTGTGACACAGTGGATGTGTGATATATGATAGTGAAACCATGTCGCAAGCAATGTGGATGCTCCAACAATAGTGGACACTGTCATGTGTGAGGAAAAAAATAAAAAATAAAAAAAGGGTGGAAACAAAAACCAATAAAAAATGTCACTGTGAAAGAATACCTTGATGTGTTGAACTAGATGTTCATTCCATCTGAGTGCACTGTGCTACCAGAGGTGCATCTCTGTACTGCTGGTGCCTATTCGTATGTGGGAAAAAATTCTGTGTGCTTAGCCACAGCCGCATGATGCCGCCAACGCCACGCTGGCGACTAAATAGGAGGGGGCAGCGTCATCACCCGGGGATCCACCCCGCGGCAAAAGGCGCCAAAATCCACTCCCTCCCACAACGCCAGGTGAAGTAGCAGTGCCACGTGGTGACGCCGGAGGCGTCAGACGCGTGACGTCTAATGCGTGACGTCGACGCACAGCGAGGTGTGCGCCCGATCCCCCGGAAGGGGAGAAAGAGCAAAAAGCCTGGTGCGCTTCGCAGCTCCCTGAGTCAGAAGGGGCCCCAACCACAGAACCAAAACCACAGAGCCCGCACCTCAAACAAACAACAAACCCGAAAGGACTAGTAACACTTTATGGATGAGTCCAAGAAGTTTCACAAACATTATAACAACAGGAAACATTTCCCAAACTTAACCTGTAATTGTGTAGGAAAAAGGGCTCATTCTAACATTCTAACATTGAGATATTATGTCAGAATGCTCAAGAAACCTATCCTGAGTCCTTTTGCAGGGATAGGAGGAAAGGAAACAAGCCTGGCACATAATTAACATGTGTCGGCTAAATGCTAAACCAAAACGCATGCTTCCATCCCTGGTTAACATAAGACGGGGGGGAGTTTTTGGGACTTTGAGTGAGGCCTAGGACAATTACATCGAAATAGCCTCCATCCCTATCGGCACGATGAAAGAGAAGGAGTTGGGACTATAGGAGAAGCATGCGATTTGGAAGCAAAAAAGAAAGCAATGTTGGTCAAATATTGTGGATTTATTGACTGTTAGCATAGTACATTACGTAGGCGCAAAGGTGCACATTCCATAAACCATAATCCATCATCATTGTTAAATGCATATATTAAAATATTGCACATTAAGTACACCAATCCTAAAGATCAGCCATCAAAATAATTAATTCATATATAGACATATTGCACATTAGGAAAATAAGTCCAATTAATTAAGTAGAAACAATACAGAATATTTAAAACTGCATGGTTGGATGCAATGATAGCATCTAAAGCTTGAGGCAATTCTATATCCATTTGTATGTAATGTCATTATTAATGTTATTACAAAACTGTAAATTTATGGCTCTGAAATGCAACAATATTTCAGTTGTAGGTTGTATGATTTTCCTTCTGCTAATAAGAGATGGGTAGAGAAATGGTCCTTTCATGAAAGCTCTACTCCAGGCAGATATAAAAGACAGTTTATTCCAGGTGTCTATCAATAAATCAGTAAATTTATTTTTAAATGCAACTAATGTCAGTTCCTGAATTTGGCTTGGCATTGGTTGCTTGCAATCCCCTGCACAACAGCACGCAGACTGGGAGAGGGAATGGGGAGGATTGGAAGACAATCAGATGTGCTGCAAATATGTTGACCATAAACATTCTGAGAGAGTAGAAGCATTACCTAAAACATTTGCTGCAGCTCTTACCCTGTCCAGTAAGCGAGAACAAAACACCACTGTATTCCAAAACTATAAGTGATGCCATCTACCTATGAGGACTGTGGAAATCTCAGGACTGTATGGTCAGAAATACAAATCTTTTTTTTTTTCTATTTTACATTGGTGGGTGATTTTCTAAAATTGTTATTCTGCTTCCTTTTGTAGTGTTACCCCCCCCCCCCACAGTAGCCTCAGGATAGAACGGGTCCCCTGTTCTTTGCCCCGACCTTCATAAGAACCTAAGAACCTAAGGACAGCACATGCGTAGGGGAAGTCATTAGCAAAGGGAAAGTTTCGGCACTGCACGAGTTACAGAGTAAAGGGGAGCTGTTTTCCATAGATGCATGGAGGTACCTCCAGATAAGTCACTTCGTTGGGTCGCTCCCAACGCCGTTAAGGGAAATAGACGACTTGACGAAGTTAGAGAGGATATTCACGGCAGAGAACTCTAGAAAGAGAATCTCCAAAATTTACAAACTATTATTAGAGCTCGACAGACCGGAGGTACCCTCATACTTCAGGAATTGGGAGAGGGAATTAGGAACACAACTAGAAGTAGGCACAGTTAGGAAAATATTAAAATTAGCCCACGAGTCAGCGGTTGATTCCAGGACTGCAGAAATGAACTATAAGTTAGTGGCCTGATGGTACAAGACCCCTGACAAGTTAAGCAAATTTCAGGCGGACACCTCGGCCAACTGCTGGAGGGGCTGCGAGGAAAAAGGCACCATGGGACACTTATGGTGGGACTGTCAAAAAATAAAAAAATATTGGGAGACCATTCTAAAACTTATTAAAGAAATAACTACAGTGGATGTGAAGAACGACCCGTGGGTCGTTCTAATGCACGCAACCACGATTGGAATCAGACAATATACAGGATCTCTGGTCCCTCACCTCCTCAATGCGGCAAAAAGGGTGATCCCGAAGAATTGGACGGCTCAGGAAAGCCCACTTATGTGGGAATGGGTTGACGAAGTTGAAGCCGCATACAAAATGGAGCGCCTAACATGCTGCACCGAGGGGGGGAGGGACGCAATGAAAGAGAAGTGGGAGTGTTGGAGAAAATTTAAGAAATCTTGGAGTCACAGGGAGATATTGAGACCCCATTCACAGATACCTTAGCAGATAAGGGCATAGCAGCAGGCATTAAAAGGGAGAAATTAGGATCATGGGGGGAATCATCAGATAGGAGACAGGAAGAAAAAAAAAAAAAAAAAAAAAAAAAAAAAGCTGCATCTCAGTAGCAGAGGGGGAGGGGGGGAGGGGGGGAGGGTAAAGGGTAGGGGAAACAGTAAACCCACGGAAAAAAAAAAAAAATAGGGGGGGGGGTCAACACTAGGAAGCCACATCCCGGGTGGCGGAAAGTTAATAAGGGAGAAGAGGCTCAACTTAGGACCCCTCACGAGGGTGGATTGCCATCAACTTAATCCATCCTTATTGTCTATAGCCCTGTTCCCCTCTGTCGGACGAACACGATCGAATATATATCTTAAAAAAAAAAAAATAATAATCTAAAGGGAACAGACGAAACTTAGAACAAACCACAAATGATGTTATGACATAAAGGGGACGGAGACGCGGGCCTCGCTGACATCACCCCTTATAGCTCTATCTGAATGTGGAAAAAAAAAAAAAAAAAAAAAGAACCTAAGCCCCTATGACACATTAGGTTGAGTGTACAAAGCATGCAATATCACAGAAAATCTGTGAAAGTAATACTTAGTACCCAGGAGTACTACTACTGTATATCAAAGAAACAGGCACTGAACCAGTTAGTAAAGCCAAACTTAATATATTGTCACCTGATATGGTTAGTAGCAAAGTAAGCTAGGAATGTGTTAACAATCGTAATAACATAATTTAGCACATAGGGTGATTAGTATTAAGGACTAGGCATAAGATGACACTTGGCATCCAGATCAGCATAAACAGTAGCAAGGTCACCTAAAGTGTAGCAGTGAGAAGTGATTTACCAAACACAGGAACTATACTGCCAAACTGCATTGATGGTGACTATTCTAGGCTTATGCCCCATACACACGGTCGGAAATTCCGACCACAAAATCCGTCGGATTTTTTCTGACAGATTTTGTCCGACACTGGTGTTGCATACACACGGTTGGACAAAGTTGACAGAAAATCCGATCATTCTGAACGTGGTGACGTTCGTTGCATATGACGGAACTACGTAGAGGCTATTAGCCAATAGCTCTGGTCTTGTAATTTGATCTGAGCATGCGTGGCACTTTGTCCGTCGGAATTCGCTACACACGATCGGAAAAAGTCCGATCGGACTTTGTTGTCGGAAAATTTGAGAGCAGGATCTCAAATTTTTTCAGATGGAAATTCCGATGGAAAAAGTCCGATGGCTCCCACACACGGTCGGATTTTCTGACAACATGGTCCGATAGGACATTTTCCTTCGGAAATTCCGACTGCGTGTACGGGGCATTAGACTGACTGAATGTGCACAAAAATGAAGGAAATGAGAGGGAACAGTGGGGACTTGCAGGATGATTTTACAGGAGGGGCAGTCTTTTATGTTGTTCTTCTGATGGCTATGGTTGGGGCCCATTAAAAATGGTCCATCTTGGACCAGTATAACTATGTATATACCATACCTGGCTGATGCACCTGGAATCTGGAAATCACTGAAGTAGACACCGCTACTCCAGTGATCTCCACTTGAGTCCCACGTTCAGCGACCGGTCTGATTCATTTTGAACATACAAGGTCAGCCACTCAGCACAGGCACCATTCAGAGAATGCTTTTCTTAATTAATGCATAGCGTTCGCTCATTGGGGGAATTGGAGATCGTGATGTAATTGACCTGCTTCTCTAACTTGTCCAATCAGAGAACGCTATGCATTTATTCAGATATTGCAAAACATTTTCTGGGTGGCACCAGTGCTGAGTGGCCGACATTCTGTGTTCAGAATGCATCAGCAAGTGGAGATCACTGGAACAGTGATGTCTAATTCAGTGATTCTCAGCTTCCAGGGGCAACGGCAAGGTATGGTATATACAGTGCCTTGAAAAAGTATTCATACCCCTTGAAATTTTCAAAATTTTGTCATGTTACAACCAAAAACGTAAATATATTTTATTGGGATTTTATGTGATAGACCAACACAAAGTGGCACATAATTGTGAAGTGGAAAGAAAATGGTAAATGGTTTTCAAATTTTTTTACAAATAAATATGTGAAAAGTGTGGAGTGCATTTGTATTCAGCCCCACTGAGCCAATACCTTGTAGAACCACCTTTCACTGCAATTACAGCTGCAAGTCTTTTTGGGTATGTCTCTACCAGCTTTGAACATCTAGAGAGTAACTTTTTTTACCCATTCCTCTTTGCAAAATAGCTCAAGCTCTAAAAAATTGGAGAGAGAGCGTCTGTAAGCAGCAATTTCCAAGTCTTGCCACAGATTCTCAATTGGATTCAGGTCTGGGCTGTGACTGGGCCATTCTAACATATGAATATGCTTTGATCAAAACCATTCCATTGTAGCTCTGGCTGTATGTTTAGGATCATTGTCCTGCTGGAAGGTGAACCTTTGCCCCAGTCTCAAGTCTTTTGCAGACTCTAACATGTTTTCTTTAAAGGTTGCCCTGTATTTGGCTTCATCCATCTTGAAAAAAAGTATCCCCACAACATGATGCTGCCACCACCAAGTTTCACGGTGGGAAGGGTTTGTTCAGGGTTATGTGCAATGTTAGTTTTCCACCACACATAGCGTTTTGCTTTTAGGCCAAAAAGTTCAATTTTGGTATCATCTGACCAGAGCACCTTCTTCCACATGTTTGCTGTGTCCCCCAACCTGCCACTATACCACCCTATACTATCATTTACAGTGGCCGGAGGTTTGGCGTGTTCCCCATGACCATGCGCTACATGCAGGGTGCTGGGCAGCCTAGACAGGAGGGGGGTGACACCATGTTTTACCGCACCAGGTGACACCAACCCTAGTGACACACTGGTATTCAGAAATGTGAACAATTCCTTATTTGCAATCTATATACAAATGATCGTTTAGACTGGAGTTCTTCTTTAGTGTCCCTCTTCTAACATTAGTATAAACAATCCAGGGACGTAGCTGGGGGGGTTTGGGGGTTGAACCCCCCCCCCCCCCAGAGCATCAGGGCAGAAGTAGTGACGTTATATGTGCTTCAACTAAATCGCCGCACTCGGCAGGCACTGACTCACACACGCTGTTCTGTGCTGCCTGAGCCTGCTGTTACACCGTCCGACCACTGGGGTGCGCTGGCCCGGGCTGTTGAGCTTGGCTTGGACTGAGGGAGGCTCGGTCAGCAGGTAGCCTGTATAGGCTCAGAGCAGAGAGGGAGGGCTGAGAGGGCCTCCCCTGTACATCTGAGAGCCCCGCCATGGACCACTTAGAGCCCCACCCAGCTATCACAGAAAGCCTTGCCCCCAGACCTCTGAGAGCGGGAGGTGAGCCCGCTGGCCAGGTAGGTCTTTTTGCCAATACACACTGCCTCTAAACAGTAGATTCACTGCTATGCTTTGTCATATCCTGTAGTCGCAGACGCAGTCTCTGGTCATTCCCTGTGGTCACATCCCCAGTCTCTGGTCATTTCCTGTAGTCACAGCCGCAGTCTCTGGTCATTTCCTGTAGTCGCAGCCACAGTCTCTGGTCATTTCCTATAGTTGCAGCCGCAGTCTCTGGTCATTTCCTGTAGTCGCAGCCACAGTCTCTGGTTATTTCCTGTAGTCGTAGCCGCAGCGTCTGGTCATTCCCTGTAGTTACATCCACAGTCTCTGGTCATTCCCTGTAGTCACATCCGCAGTCTCTCTCTGGTCATTTCCTGTAGTCACATCCACAGTCTCTGGTCATTCCCTGTAGTCACATCCGCAGTCTCTGGTCATTCCCTGCAGTCACATCCGTAGTCTCTGGTCATTTCTTGTAATCCATCTGCAGTCTCTGGTCATTTCCTGTAATCCATCAGCAGTCTCTGATTATCTGTGCATTTGGCTTGTGGCTACTGTAACATCAATGGGCAAGTTGAATGCCGGCACCGTGAAGCTAAATATTGATGTCACGGCAATGTGTAGTCAACGATGCAGCTGCTATGTTCATTCAGAGGTAGGTGGTCAAGGGGTGGTTCTGTTTAATCATCCCTTTTGAGTCCTCGTTCACATTGACTGCGGCTTTAAAATCATGGAACTTCATCTGAAATGCATGATTTCAAAGCTGCATGTGAGTGCAACTTCAGGTGTGATTTGGAAGACATCTGTGTGGCCTTATGTACAAATTCTATGCAAGTCGCACTCACCATAAGTAGTGCAGGAACTACTTTTTTAAATCAGTGCGGCATTTGACAGAGGTGGGGGACTCGAGTCATATGACTTGACTCGAGTCAGACTCGAGTCACCTTTTTTAGGACTTGCGACTTGCTTGACAGAATTAAATAAATGACTCGACTTGACTTTGACTTGCAACTAATGACTTGCGACTTGACTTTGACTTGGGCTATATGACTTGCAACTTGCAATGACTTGCAATGACTTGGCACCGGGGATTGGTGGGCGAACCGGCAGGGGTAAGGCTGCAATGAGGGAAAGTGCATCTGTCAGATTCAGTGTCTGATGTCGGAGATGGGCGGGCCGATATTCGCTTTCAGCCTCCTGACTCCGCCCCACAAACAAAGAGCCGCCCTGTCCCTCCCTGACACCGCCTACCACACCAGCACATCCCTGCTCCTCCACCAGACTCCAGCCGTCAGAGACCGGAACCCTGCCCCTCCTCCTGACTCCGCCCACAACAGAGCGGCACCCGGCCCCTCCTCCTGACTTAGGCCACTAGAGAGCGGCACCCGGCCCCTCCTCCTGACTCCACCCACCACAGAGCGGCACCCGGCCCCTCCTCCTGACTAAGGCCACTAGAGAGCGGCACCTGGCCCCTCCTCCTGACTTCACCCACCACAGAGCGGCACCCGGCCCCTCCTCCTGAATCCGCCCACCATAGAGCGGGATATTCCAGTGTCATGAGGGGTCGGGTGAGATTGGTGCTCTGCAGTGGACTGAGGAGGGTGGATGCCGGGGCCCCCAGGAGGGCCAAGAGTAGTGTGGTAGCCCCCGCGGTGCCGAACCGGATCCTCAACCTGCAGGCCATGAACTCCAGGTGCGGGCAGTGGAAAACGCTGTGAGGGAGCCCATCGTCACCAAGACTGGGGAGATCGTTAGAGAGCTGCAGAGGTGAGTGGCTAAAACTGCCAGCATGGCCTTAGTGACAAGGGACTACAACTGCCAGCATTTACTGAGTGACAGGGGGACTACAACTCCCAGCATTTACTGAGTGACAGGGGGACTACAACTCCCAAGGTGGTCAGGGTGACTAGAACTACAACTGCCAGTATGACCATAATGACAGGGGAACTACAACTCCCAGCATATTCTGAGTTGCAGGGAAATTAGAAGTTCCTGTATGCAACGCACTCCTGAACCTCGCACTCTGTATATAAACGCACTCCTGAACCTCGCACTCTGTATATAAACGCACTCCTGAACCTCGCACTCTGTATATAAACGCACTCCTGAACCTCGCACTCTGTACATAGCGCATTTCTGAACCTCGCACTCTGTACATAGCGCATTTCTGAACCTCACACTCTGTACATAGCGCATTTCTGAACCTCACACTCTGTACATAACGAACTCCTAAACCTCTCACTCTGTACATAATGCACTCCTGAATCCTTCCACACTTTGTGTAACACACTTTTCCATAGTGTGTGCAAAACCATTTGTAATGGAAGCTTTTTATTCATTTTTTTAAATGATTGTACTGGGGTTTGTGTCTGTGAGACTCTTGCTTGTGGCAGAGCAATCAAAGCAGGAAGCCCGAGTTTGGAGTAACTACGCCCCATAAGCCACTCCCACTCATAATCATTAGGCCATACCGTTTTTTTGCCACGCGTGCGTAGGGACACTTCCTCCCTCAAGTGTCCCTCATTCTGAAGTTCAAAAGTTGGGAGGTATGCACTACCACTAACCACTAACCCACTAACACTAACCGCAAGCCGCCATCTGCCTACCTGATCAGCGTGTCATGCAGACAGACGGTGGCCATTGCAGTGTTCAAAAGCCACGCCTCCTCGTCTGTGATAGGTGGAACACTCAATTTCACAGCAGGCAGTGTTCAGCCTATCATGGACATCCTCTCATCCTTGTCTGTGTTATGAGGATATGCGGATGTCCGTGATAGGCGGAACACTGAATTCTGGGAGATTGTTACGCCTATCACAGATGAGGAGGAGGCGCGGCTTTTGAATGCTGGAACGGCCGCTGGGACGCCGCCGGTCAGGTACACGGCTGACGGGCACAGTGAAGCATGGGCACAGTGAGACACGGGTACAGTGAGGCATTGGGCACAGTGAAGCATGGGCACAGTGAGACACTGGTACAGTGAGGCATTGGGCACAGTGAAGCACAGGCACAAGTGAAGAACGGGCATAGTGAGACACAGGCACAGTGAGACATGGGCACAGTGAGACACGGGCACAGTGAGGCACTCATTAACTCATTTAAAGGTGGAAATGGGGTAGATCAGTATTTTGACTTGATTTGTGACTTGACCAAAATAAATGACTTGACTTGACTTGCTTGACTTCTAGCAGGGACTCGACTTGACTTGCTTGCTTTTCGCCACAGTAACTTGGGACTTGCTTGTGACTTGAAGGTTAAGACTTGAGACTTGCTTATGACTTGCACATGTGTGACTTACTCCCATGTCTGGCATTTGAACATGGCCATTGCCAGCAATAGGGTGTGACTTGTCATGCAATTTGAAAGTCAAATCGCACAAGTTGCTCCAATGTGAATGGGGGCTTAGGCCATTCTTATACCCAATCTGGTCATGCCCACTACTCTCTGCGGCAAGCTCAACAGAATTTGTTTTTCAACTGTATCCCAGAAGGGGGGGCTGGTATTTTGTCACACTGCTGTAATCTCTAGCAACCAATCAGTGAGCGGTAATGATAAGCAGTAATCTATCATTACCAATCAGTGAGCAGTAATGTGCAGTAACCTCTAGCAACTAATCAGTGAGCCGTAACGTGTGCTGTAACCTCTAGCAGCCAGTCAGTGAGCAGTAATGATACACTGTTACCTCTGGCAACCAATCACAATCACTGCCTGACCTGCAGCAGTAAACTGATTTTGAAAATGTTTGCTCAGAGTCCATTTAATTTTAAAGAGGTTCCTGGCTCTCTCTGCTCTGCCTCCGCACCTCAGTGCTTCCAGGCTCCTTTATATGAGATCATGTCTTCTTGACTTGTCCATCCGCAGCCACCAGGACAGGAGGAAGCACTTAGCAGAATGGGAACAACCGGCAACCTACCCGCCCACCAATCCTCTCTATTTCCATTGGCTCCACCTCCTTGCAGTGCGGAGCTGGACCCTCAAGGGTGCTGTTAGACACCAGCCTGCCACGTGGACACGGATGTAGATGATGTTCTGAAGTGCTGCTGCTGCTGTCCGTTGACCAAGTCCACCCCGGGTCACTAGGTGTGTCCCTCTTTCCCTTGTGCCCTCCTCAGTAAGGCTAGCTTTGAACTGCAGTGCTGGACTGAGTCTTCCATAATTGCTATTGTGTTAGCCTGTTGGGCACATGTAGCGATTTGGGATCATGGGCAGAATATTGCTGTAATTCTGCCCGCTACCACGCCCTGATTTTAAATCACACTGCAATGCTGGCAAAACTCAGCCCATGTGTTTGTGTTCCATTCATTTTAACTGGCACAACAATGTGGTGTCTTTTTGCTGTGATTGTTGAGCGATTTATCGCACAACAAGCATCCAAAACCACACTGTGTTTTGGTACCACTAAAAATTAATGGAACACAAACACATGTGCTGCGTTTTGCCAGCATTGCAGTGTGATTTGGAATTGTGGACAGAATCACAGCGATTCTGTCCACAATCCCAATTGGCTACATGTGAACAGTCAGAGCCTAACAGGCTAACACAACAGCAATTAAGGAAGACTCTGTCTCAGCATATTTTATAGGTACAAGGGAGCCCAGGTTTTGTTTAACCATATCCCTTAAGACCCTCCCACTATCATGTTTGGTCACACCCAATTTTTTTCAGCGGTGCGCCGCACGCGCCACAGGACACTGCTTCCCTGTCATGCCCCTCCTTCTCAAGCTCAAAAGTTTATAGGTACGTTCTGTATGTTTGGACTCTGTGCAGTACCACTTCTCTTGTCTAGCATCCTGGTTTAACAAAAAATCAGTGAGTGTGCCACCTTCCACAAGATGGTGCCCTTTGCACCTGCCCAGTAAGATTGGCTATTACAGTGCACCACCCTGTGATAGGCAGTCCAATGGCAGAGAGCATTGATCCGTCAGGTTTTTTTCTCGTTCAGCCAGTACCAGGCCTTAGCCTGGACAATAGCCAACCTCACTGGGCAATATTCATAAAAACTGGATTAAGGCAAAACTGAAATCAGGTTTGATTTTCAAGAGGATCTGAGAAAATAGAATTAAGGATGTGATTGCTAACTATGAGCAACACATAGCTTTTCCTTTTTACAGTCTTTATGAATTTGGCGCAATTTATTTAGTTTAAAAACACTTTTACTTAGTACCTGCTGCTGCAAAAAATGATCTAAGGCCCTGATACAATCGGTTAAATACATCAATAATGGCAATTTTTTATAGTGTCAGAATGAAGCTGAAATGTAAAAACTGCTGTTTTTCTAATAGCTAACCACCAGATATATTACAGTCCCATTACAGTCATTACAGACGGAAACTATCTGCAATGTAGGAAATTGTAAGCGTTTAAACACCTGCAAAATCAATAAACAGCCTATGAGAAACAACCAAGAAAAATAAACAGTGGTCAGCATTTCCTGACCTGATAACTGCTGTTATGAAAGCAACAAGCCTGCTGTTATTATGTGTATATAGACAAAGGGGAGAGGCGACACTTCCATCAACAACATGAAGAGCTAAGTCCTTGGAGATATTTCATTGTCTCTGCTCTCCTCAGTTACAGCAAGCTAACACCTCAGATTTGAAAGCTGCCAGTATTGCTAACAATGGCACATACAGGGGGTCCCCGAGTTGCGAACGGGTTAGGGGCTGCCTGTCTGTTCCTAAGTCGGATTTGTTCGTTATTTCGGACAAGCATGCGCAGAACGGCGTTTTCCGCTGTTTTCCAATGACGTTTTCCGATGTTTTCCGACATCGCTTTACAATATTTTCCACTGTTTTCCGATGTGCCCGCCGGCGCCACCTGCCGTTCGTAAGTAGGAGTTGTTCGCAAGTCGCAGGTTCGTAACTCGGGCACCCCCTGTACTCTGATATGATTCTCTGAATATGCAGTATGGGATTTTTTTTACTTAGAATAAAGTTGATCAATCCAACAAGTGTCAAAATGCAGGAACATTGTTTTAATCATTAGCTAAGGGTCCCCAAACTCATCAGCTCACCAACCCCCTTATGAAGTTTCAGACTGTTAACCCCCAAACATTTATTATATGAAAATTATTTAATCATTACTACTTTAAAGTGGAGTTCCACCAAAAAATGGAACTTCCGCTTTTCCGGTTCCTCCCCCCCTCCAGTGTCCCATTTGGCACCTTTCAGAGGGGAGGGGGGAGAAGATACCTGTCTAATACAGGTATTTTGCTCCCACTTCCGGGCATAGATACCCCAGTCACCTGCGGGTATCTACGCCACTTCCGGCGCCTTCTCCATCTCCCCCCCCCCCCCACTGTCTTCTGGGAGACACACAGGTCCCAGGAGGCAGCGCGCGTCGTGCATTCGCAGTAGGGAACCAGGAAGTGAAGCCGCAAGGCTTCACTTTCTGATTCCCTTACCGAAGATGGCGGCGGCAGCACCCGAGAGCTGAGGAAGAGATCGGCTTCGGGTGCCGACATCGCGGGCTCCCTGGACAGGTAAGTGACCTTATTTTAAAAGTCAGCAGCTGCAGTATTTGTAGCTGCTGACTTTAAAAAAATAAATAAAAATCGTCAGAACTCTGCTTTAAATAATAGCACAAAAAATAGTAAAAATAACAATACTATTCTTTAGAATACTATCAACACTTCCTCTTGGTTGTTCAGCGTAGCTGTTACAATGTATTTTTAGTACATGCACAGCAATTAGTTCTTTGGCATCTTTGACATATTTAGCACTCACTGGCTCTCCAACAGACTTTAGGGTGGGTGTATTAACTGGCTCTCCAACACAGTTTGAGGTGGTTATGATTGCTGGCTCTACAAACCAAATTTGAGGTGTGTGTGCTCACTGGCTCTTAAACAGTGTTTGGGATGGGTTTACTCACTGGCTCTCCAACAAAGATTGTGATGGCTGCACTAACTAGCTTTTCAAGTTTGAGTTTGAGTTGGATGTACTAAGTAGCCCCCCAACACAGTCTGAGGTGATTATACTTGCTGGCTCTGTAACAGAGTTTGCGGAGGGTATGCTAACTGACTTAACAAAGTTTGAGGCGGGTGTACTAAATCAGTGTTTCTCAACCTTTTTTATGTAGCAATATGGACTATAATAGCAACAAAAAGCTATTCCCTGCCCTATCTGTGTACTATATTGTCCCTCTAGTGCCCAGCGTTATCAAACTGACATCATATTTGTGAGCCCAACCAAAGGGATTGAGGGACGTCTGTTCCCCTGCATGGCTATGCATCCAGATTACATATCCCAGGAATCTTTGCTACCACCAGGGAGATTGCTGGGAAGAACTATAAAAGAAACCAGAGACCCACCTCGCGCTCTCTTCCTCCTGGGCCTCGAGTGTGAAGGACCTCTCCATGCAGGGAGAGTGAGGTCACGGCATACCATGCGGTCCACACCATTTCTACCTGACTGAGAAGGGATGCAGCGCTGCCCGCTGTTTATCGGACATCAGCACCAGCTACTCACGCTTCGGAGGATCATCACAAGCAGATCTGCAGCCAGAACATCCATTCAGCAGTCGCTAGCTGGAAGGTGTTGAATCGGCCTGGTCGTTGGTGAGAGGGCCATTGCTCCACTTTAAAAACCTTTCCTTTGTTTCATTGGGACACTGTGCACAGACAGCCTTACCTTGTGAACACTTCACTGCACCTTCATTTGAACACTGTACATAATTCTCTTTCGCTACAGACATCCCAAGATATAATACCACTCTGTTACTACACCTATTGGATATGATTAATGAGCTCCAACTGCTGGTGAAGACCATTAGATCTGCAACGGGGACATTCTGTCATTGCTACTTAAAGGGCCCTTACACCATCCATGTTTAGCTTCATCTCTCATTAGGATCAGAGGTTTAACAGGCCGGCCTGGGTTTCTTTTTCTAGAAGTACTGTCAGTATTGCTGCTTAATTGTTTATCCTTTCATGTTATGTCCAAGTGGTATTCTACCGCACATAGGTGTATATAATATTCTGTTGTTGCCTTCTGTCTCAACTGACATTTCTTAAGTAGTCATTCGACTGAGTTTGAGCTGCTATCCCAATTTTAGTTGAACCATTACCTCTTTGTACAACCACACCTTAACTGAAGTATTCCAGTAAACGTTGATAGAATATAAATGCATTGAGTGTTGTCTTATTACTTAAAGGTATTGCGATGATGTCTGAACCCAGAGTGTCAGGTGGGTAGGAAGGTTCACAGGGCCATGGCGATGCAGATGAGCAGGTAAATCCAAGCAGTCCCCTGGGGGCCGTGCTACATTTATGTCAAGGCACCCTATAAAACTATTCACAATCTTGAGGCACCCCATTCTAAAATGTAAAAAGTAAACTAATAGTTTTTACATAATGCAGAACATCCACACATGTAGGACGCTTAGCCTTAGAAGTGATTTAAGCCAGCCATACATGGATTGAAATTTGCACGGTTCATCAGGAACTGGCTGAAATTTGATCCATTTATGGGCACTGCGGTTGTACAGAAGTTGATCTACCGATCGACTTCGGTACAACCGCCCTGTTGGATTTAATCCACTTGATGGGCGTTGCAAGCAATGCTGATCAGTGTATTCTGATGATGAGGAAGTCTCCCTTCTGGCAGAATACAATGACACAGTAGGTAGGATTCCCCCATCCACCTTGAATGTGTGAATGGGTGAATTAAGTCAGTTTTTTGTTAAACCCGCTGGTTGAATAAAACAAACAGACTCATCTATGGGCTGCATTGGTCTTCCAAAGCAGATACACGTTTACACCCTAGTACTAGTATTCTAGCATTTTCTTCTCCCTCAGTTTCTCACCCTAGCTCAGCTAACATGACCCCAGTGCTGACAGAAAGGGGCAAACAATGGTACTGTGCAGGTGCCCAACATCTTCCTTATAAACTGATTTCATCATTGATTGTTAGGCTGGAAGGTTGTAATGGTGAAAACCCATGGCTTTGTGTAACTAAAAGGCAGGCTTGATCCACCTGCTGGCTTGTATACACTTTTTTGGGCATCATTTAGGCATTTTGTGAAGGCACCCTTGAAGAAACCTGAAGGCGCCCCAGGGTGCCTGGGCACCCTGGTTGAAAAAGGCTGTACTAAATAACTCTCCAACAGAGTTTGAGGTGGGTGTACTAACTGGCTCTCCAATAGAGCCTGAGGTGTGTGTTATCACTGGCTTTCCAACAGAATTTGAGTTGGATGTACTCGCTGGCTGTCCAACAGACTTTTAGGTTGGTGTACTCACTGGCCCTTCAACAGAGTTCGAGGTGGGTGTACTCACTGGCTCTCCAACAGAGTTTGAGGTGGATGTATTAACTGGCTCTCCAACAGAGCCTGAGGTGGGTTTTATCACTGGCTTTCCAACAGAGTTTGAGGTGGACGTACTCTCTCTGGATCTCCAACAGAGTTTGAGGTGGGTATACTAACTGGCTCTCCAACAGAGCTTGAGTTTGGTGCTATCATTGGCTTAAAAACAGAGTTTGAGGCGGACGTACTCGCTGGCTCTCCAACAGAGTTTGAGGTGGGTGAACTCACTAGCTTTCCAACAGAGTGTGAGGTGGTTGTACTCACTGAATTTCCAACAGAATTTGAGGAGGCTTTACTCTTTGGCACTTCAAATTAGTTTTTAGGTATGGGGGGGGGGGGGGGTATGCTCTGTATGAGAAGTGAACACATACTTATATACTGAAGGTCACAGATACACAAAGCATGCCAATGAATGAGGCCAGTAAAAGCACACAGCTGATGGAGATAACTCATTGGTGCTCTCTTTGGCAGGTGACCATCCAGTCCTGGGTAACATTGTCTTAGCACTAGCCATAGCTAGCTGGAATGATCAATGCGACAAGTTTGTAATCTACGAGTGACTTCACCACCTCTGGAGTAAGCAGTGTG
>CM053034.1:48778448-48796055 GCA_028564925.1 Lithobates sylvaticus
TACTTTTAGACAAAAGACTGATGACATCCTTACCTCCAGTACCCCAGTTTATTTACAGAAAAGCGCCAAATTTCGGAGACAAGGTGGTGAAAAAGGTAATCGACCCCCCCAAAAAACCACCCACATTTTGGGAGCAAAATGTTTTTTTTTGCATGCAGGAAATGCAAGGCATGTCGGGAGGTGTGGAGGCCGATTAGAAAATTGGAAAACTTCATATCCACGGCCAACAATAACACCTTTGCAATCAAACAGTTTATTACGTGCAACAGTACGCATGTTGTTTATGCTTTAAAATGCCCATGTGGACTTATGTATATAGGCTGCACGAAGAGGCTACTACGAGTCCGCATAGTTGAACATGTGCATAATATAAAAATAGGTTTTAAAGACCACAACGTTTCATTGCATTTTAAACTGAAACATGACATGGACCCCAAAGGACTACAGTTTTGGGGCATAGAGCAAGTACAGCCTCATTGGAGGGGTATGCATATGGTCCGAGAACTTTCAAAGCGTGAGACCCAATGGATATATTTGGTGGATGTACTTGCTCCAAAAGGATTAAACATTGAGCTCGACATAAACTGCTTTATAAGCAACACCTAGTCTCACACTAACCATAACATATACAGTGTCACTACTTAGCCCCTACACCAACTAGTTTGGACACACCGTTTTTATGTCTATTCTAGTTGATTTTATGTCATGGTATTGATCATATGATTCACATATGTTGAAGGAATATTAATATGAGATATTAGTAACCAATAACAGGAGCCAACTGCCAGAAGTATTCTGGTATTTATTATCTTATTTTTAATATTAATATTTTAATCCATCATCATTTTACCATATATATATGATCGGATACATGTATATGTAATTTTATTGCTAATTTTATATATTTTTTTAGCGTTATATATTATATTTTATATGTACACCGAAATATATGGTACCTATATAGATACTGGTCAACATCCTTGTCCACTTTCAATATTAATATATTTTTATATATTAATATATTTTTTTTTATTTTTATATTTTTTATATTTAATATTATATCCCTATATTTAAATATAATATTTTATCTCAACATTTTTATATATATATACATTTTTATCTTATTATCATCTGCTAATAATTTTAAATAATCTCTATTAAATATCTTTCATTAATGAATATTTTTTAAGCAGATAAATAAGTAACTTTTCCTAGATCGCATTGTACATTATATTCATGTTCCTTGAACATTCAATTAATTATGTGTAATGTGGAAATATGGGTGACTTGATAACCACATCAGTCCCATACATATATATAATTTTTATAATTACCTATATAGTTACCACATCTACCCTATAGCTCGTAAACCTATTGAGGCGACCCAATGACTATACGGGGGCACATATAAATATATGATGCCTTTTATCTCGAGATATACCCATATATAGTACACCAGTGGCCCAGAGTGAATGGGGTCCATAAGTCACCCATATATCCCAAAAGAATGGAGAAATATTCTGTATTAGTCTATATAATAGTGTTGTATGTAAGTCTATACAGCCGGTACTGTTATAATGACACTTCGGCATTTAAATATACAGAGTATGTATTTTGCTGTTTGATTATGCTGGGGGTGGCGCCATGCCTTCTTAATACTGTCTGCAGTGGACCTCTAGTGTCTAAACAGATCTGTCCACGGCGGTATCGCTGATTGGGAGGTTAGTTAGCTCCCTGATTGGACGGCCGCCCCATCCCTCAGTGTACTTATACCTCACTTCCTGCCTGATGACCTACGCCCTCAAGAAGAAGTCGGAAATGACGAAATGCGTCAGGCCCTAGGTCAACAGGAAGTGACGTCAGACGTTTGCGGTTCACTGTGCGTTCCATCGATTCCGGACAGGAAGGACGCCGCTCTCTTACACAGCGGAATTAAAGGCTCCACATCCGGCCCGGTGCAACAGTGCAGGCACAGTACCTATTATACGTTTATCCAAATGCTACCTTCATTTTTGTTTTCGGTACGCAGAACCCACTAGGGGAATTTTAATGTTATAAAGGGGAATTTGTTTCAATAAATATTTTTAAGCAATATTACGCTATGTGGCCCAACATTTGTTTCCATGCATGATTTAAATGACCGCACTGGTGGAGATTTGACCGAGTGATGCTGGAGGAGAAGGCTGGTATTCTGGTTAAATAATCGCGCTGGTGGAATTTTTATCTGGTGATGTTGGAGGAGAAGGCTCATATGGGTTTTAACTACAGGCTTACATAAAGTATATTTCTGGTGAGTGTATCCCCAAAAGGGGACGATCTTCTCACACGGTGAAGTCTATGGTGGATGGTTCGGATCACTCACTGAATATCAGCACAGAACTGTATTTTTACATTGATATAGAACTGTCACCAGCATCATATTGCTGATTCACCATATTGGAAGAGCATTTCTAACACGTGGACTTTTTTATTATTATTTATTGATTCAGATTATTTGTTTATTTATTTATTTATTCACGTGCACTTTCATATTTTCATCATTTATTGATTTATTTATTAATGTGATCACTATGAATTTTATTGCAAGTGAATTTCCTTAATACATCATTCACATTGATCTGAGAAGTTTCACATATAGCGCTGCTACAAATTCCTGGCAGACAAAGCCTTAGAGCATTTATTTTGTCTGGCCTTTTATTTGTACGCTTTCATTACTATTTTTATCTAAGCAGCTGCTGCAAATAATGTATGTATAGGATCTCTTATACACCTACATTTATCAAAAATATCTTGTATATTACAAATATTTTTAATATTCACCCTTTATATATATACACAATTTTATATATATATAATTCTTTTTCACATATATATTTTTTTATTTATCTATATATTTTCACATTATTACCACTTGGGGATTTTAATCACTTACTATCCCATATATTGCAAGTATACACATCCTAGTAGCGCAGAGCGGTGTTGATCTTAGGAGGGCGGGAATTTTAAACACCTTTTTCACACACTTCATGTCTAGATACATTTTTCTACAGTATCTATGGAGGGAGCCATGGCTATCTCACAAGCTCAATGTCAAACATGTCTGCCTTTCTTCATCTCCATTACTTGGTGGATTGATGGGATTAGTAGTTTCCATACTAAAGATGTGGTTCTTTGTGCTTTCTTTTCAGCACACAGGAAGTTATAAGGACACTGCATTACTGGCAACATCAAAATATATTTCTGTACTTGCTGAAAATTAGGCTTGTGCAATTAGTTTCGTAACAAATTGAAATTTGGCAGAATTTTTCATCCGAACGTCCGAATAAAAAAATAACGAATTTCAACTAATACAAAAGAAATTATAGCGGATATAACGAAATGAATTCGACATGATTCGGTAATTCGTTAAAGATCTAATGAAACAAAAGGTCAACTCAAAGTAAATCTAAAGCCCCATACACACGGTCGGACTTTTTCATGGATTCTGTCCGATCGGACAATGTTGTTGAAAAATCAGACCGTGTGTATGCACCATCGGACAGTGTACGTCGGTTTGTCCGACGGACAAAGTCTTATCTCCTGCTGGAAAGATTTGCCGTCAACACGGTCCGATCACACCAAATCCGATCGTGTGTATGGTAGTCCGACCAGACAAAGTGCTACGCATGCTCAGATCACATTACAAGACCAAAGCTATTGGCTACTAGCCTCTACGTAGTCCCGTCGTAGGCAACAAACGTCACCACGTTCAGAATGATCGGATTTTCCGACAACTTTGTCCGACCGTGTGTACGCAAAACCAACATCGGACAAAGTATGACGGACATGGTCCGACGGACCTGGTCCGCGGATTGTCCGACCGTGTGTATGGGGCTTTACAGTCCAAGCAGCTGCTGCCACAACCGAGATATCCATCTCTTCAGGCGCCGGTCGGCTGTCCGATAATGGTGGTCATCGCGGCGGATTTGCCGCGAGATCACCGTTATCGGTGGCGGGAGAGGAGCCCCCCCCTCCCGCCGCTCTCCCACGCCTTCCGCCGCTTACCGGAACCGTCGGCAGCGGCGGAGGCGATCGGGTCCTTTCCCCTGATGTGCATAGAGATGAGTGATGCTAAGATGGCCGCCACTCATCTCTATACCATAGGAGGGCGGAAGCGACGTCAAAAACGTCACTTCCGCCCATACCTCTTAAAGAGGAATTTTCAAATGTCATTTTTTTAAATGAAATTTTTTTTTTTTTTTTCATTGAAGTCCAAATATGAGATCTGAGGACTTTTTGACCCCAGATCTCATATTTAAGAGGACCTGTCATGCTTTTTTCTATTACAAGGAATGTTTACATTCCTTGTAATAGGAATAAAAGTGAGCCAATTACTTTTTTTTTAAAAAACAGTGTAAAAATAAATAAAATCAAAAACAATAAATAAGAAAAACCAAAAAAATTTTTTTTTAAAGCCCCCCCGTCCCAACGAGCTCGTGCGCAGAAGCGAACGCATACGTGAGTAGCGCCCGCATATGAAAACGGTGGTCAGACCACACATGTGAGGTATCGCCGCGATCGGTAGAGCGAGAGCAATAATTATAGCCATAGACCTCCTCTGTAACGCAAAATATGCAACCTGTAGAATTTTTTAAACGTCGCCTATGGAGATTTTTGAGGGTAAAAGTTTGATGCCATTCCACGAGCGGGCGCAATTTGAAGCGTGACATGTTAGGTATCAATTTACTCGGCGTAACATTATCTTTCACAATATATAAAAAAATTGGACTAACTTTACTGTTGTCTTATTTTTTTATTCAAAAAAGTGAATTTTTTCCAAAAAAAGTGCGCTTGCAAGACCGCTGCGCAAATACGGTGTGAAAAAAAGTATTGCAACGACCACCATTTTATTCTCTAGGGTGTTAGAAAAAAAAAACAATATATAATGTTTGGGGGTTCTAAGTTTTTTTCTAGCAAAAAAAACTGTTTTAAACATGTAAACACCTAAAATCCAAAACGAGGCTGGTCTTAAAGTGGTTAATTTTGTGCTGGAGGTTGGATTACTGACAAAGTGCATTCCTGAGAACTGAGTGAGAAGGGTGTTGTATGGTATTTGAGCAGAGGAGAAGAGATATTGTCATTGTGTGTGTTAAAAGATTCAATAAACAAACGAATTTCCAAACTATGAATCATTATCACGAATATATATACATACATAGATATCGAATTTCAACTAATACGAAAGAAATTATAGCAGATATATTGAATGAATTCGACATGATTCGAGATTCAGTATAACGAATATCGACACTCTACAGAAATAACGAATTATCCGAAAACGTATTAACGTAACATAACGAATATAACAGAACAAAATTATGTACCAACAAACCGAAACTAAACAAAATTTTCCGTTGTGCACAAGTCTACTGAAAACTTTCTTTGCCAGAAAAATTAAAACAAATTCAGCTGCCACATCTAAGGACAGGTAAGCTGCAATATGTTACTTTTTTTTGGGGGGGGGGGGGGGGGGGGGGGTTTAGATACATTTTATTAAAAGTATGACATGCCATTGACAATAATAAAACAATAAATTAATACATGTATTAATAGGAGCTATCTGTGATGCATTGTGTGCTGTTGATCTGACCTTATTAAACATGTTGGTCCAAATTTCAGAACACTGCTCTATCCAGAAGTAGCTTAGTTGCTGCTATGGTATGTCTTTGTCACACTGCTTACTCCAGAGGTGGTGAAGTCACTCGTAGATTACAAACTTGTCGCATTGATCATTCCAGCTAGCTATGGCTAGTGCTAAGACAATGTTACCCAGGACTGGATGGTCACCTGCCAAAGAGAGCACCAATGAGTTATCTCCATCAGTTGTGTGCTTTTACTGGCCTCATTCATTGGCATGCTTTGTGTATCTGTGACCTTCAGTATATAAGTATGTGTTCACTTCTCATACAGAGCATACCCCCCCCCCCCCCCATACCTAAACACTAATTTGAAGTGCCAAAGAGTAAAGCCTCCTCAAACTCTGTTGGAAATTCAGTGAGTACAACCACCTCACACTCTGTTGGAAAGCTAGTGAGTTCACCCACCTCAAACTCTGTTGGAGAGCCAGCGAGTACGTCCGCCTCAAACTATGTTTTTAAGCCAATGATAGCACCAAACTCAAGCTCTGTTGGAGAGCCAGTTAGTATACCCACCTCAAACTCTGTTGGAGATCCAGAGAGAGTACGTCCACCTCAAACTCTGTTGGAAAGCCAGTGATAAAACCCACCTCAGGCTCTGTTGGAGAGCCAGTTAATACATCCACCTCAAACTCTGTTGGAGAGCCAGTGAGTACACCCACCTCAAACTCTGTTGAAGGGCCAGTGAGTACACCAACCTAAAAGTCTGTTGGACAGCCAGCGAGTACATCCAACTCAAATTCTGTTGGAAAGCCAGTGATAACACACACCTCAGGCTCTATTGGAGAGCCAGTTAGTACACCCACCTCAAACTCTGTTGGAGAGTTATTTAGTACAGCCTTTTTCAACCAGGGTGCCCAGGCACCCTGGGGCGCCTTCAGGTTTCTTCAAGGGTGCCTTGACAAAATGCCTAAATGATGCCCAAAAAAGTGTATACAAGCCAGCAGGTGGATCAAGCCTGCCTTTTAGTTACACAAAGCCATGGGTTTTCACCATTACAACCTTCCAGCCTAACAATCAATGATGAAATCAGTTTATAAGGAAGATGTTGGGCACCTGCACAGTACCATTGTTTGCCCCTTTCTGTCAGCACTGGGATCATGTTAGCTGAGCTAGGGTGAGAAACTGAGGGAGAAGAAAATGCTAGAATACTAGTACTAGGGTGTAAACGTGTATCTGCTTTGGAAGACCAATGCAGCCCATAGATGAGTCTGTTTGTTTTATTCAACCAGCGGGTTTAACAAAAAACTGACTTAATTCACCCATTCACACATTCAAGGTGGATGGGGGAATCCTACCTACTGTGTCATTGTATTCTGCCAGAAGGGAGACTTCCTCATCATCAGAATACACTGATCAGCATTGCTTGCAACGCCCATCAAGTGGATTAAATCCAACAGGGCGGTTGTACCGAAGTCGATCGGTAGATCAACTTCTGTACAACCGCAGTGCCCATAAATGGATCAAATTTCAGCCAGTTCCTGCTGAACCGTGCAAATTTCAATCCATGTATGGCTGGCTTAAATCACTTCTAAGGCTAAGCGTCCTACATGTGTGGATGTTCTGCATTATGTAAAAACTATTAGTTTACTTTTTACATTTTAGAATGGGGTGCCTCAAGATTGTGAATAGTTTTATAGGGTGCCTTGACATAAATGTAGCACGGCCCCCAGGGGACTGCTTGGATTTACCTGCTCATCTGCATCGCCATGGCCCTGTGAACCTTCCTACCCACCTGACACTCTGGGTTCAGACATCATCGCAATACCTTTAAGTAATAAGACAACACTCAATGCATTTATATTCTATCAACGTTTACTGGAATACTTCAGTTAAGGTGTGGTTGTACAAAGAGGTAATGGTTCAACTAAAATTGGGATAGCAGCTCAAACTCAGTCGAATGACTACTTAAGAAATGTCAGTTGAGACAGAAGGCAACAACAGAATATTATATACACCTATGTGCGGTAGAATACCACTTGGACATAACATGAAAGGATAAACAATTAAGCAGCAATACTGACAGTACTTCTAGAAAAAGAAACCCAGGCCGGCCTCTTAAACCTCTGATCCTAATGAGAGATGAAGCTAAACATGGATGGTGTAAGGGCCCTTTAAGTAGCAATGACAGAATGTCCCCGTTGCAGATCTAATGGTCTTCACCAGCAGTTGGAGCTCATTAATCATATCCAATAGGTGTAGTAACAGAGTGGTATTATATCTTGGGATGTCTGTAGCGAAAGAGAATTATGTACAGTGTTCAAATGAAGGTGCAGTGAAGTGTTCACAAGGTAAGGCTGTCTGTGCACAGTGTCCCAATGAAACAAAGGAAAGGTTTTTAAAGTGGAGCAATGGCCCTCTCACCAACGACCAGGCCGATTCAACACCTTCCAGCTAGCGACTGCTGAATGGATGTTCTGGCTGCAGATCTGCTTGTGATGATCCTCCGAAGCGTGAGTAGCTGGTGCTGATGTCCGATAAACAATGTCCGATAAACAGCGGGCAGCGCTGCATCCCTTCTCAGTCAGGTAGGAATGGTGTGGACCGCATGGTATGCCGTGACCTCACTCTCCCTGCATGGAGAGGTCCTTCACACTCGAGGCCCAGGAGGAAGAGAGCGCGAGGTGGGTCTCTGGTTTCTTTTATAGTTCTTCCCAGCAATCTCCCTGGTGGTAGCAAAGATTCCTGGGATATGTAATCTGGATGCATAGCCATGCAGGGGAACAGACGTCCCTCAATCCCTTTGGTTGGGCTCACAAATATGATGTCAGTTTGATAACGCTGGGCACTAGAGGGACAATATAGTACACAGATAGGGCAGGGAATAGCTTTTTGTTGCTATTATAGTCCATATTGCTACATAAAAAAGGTTGAGAAACACTGATTTAGTACACCCACCTCAAACTTTGTTAAGTCAGTTAGCATACCCTCCGCAAACTCTGTTACAGAGCCAGCAAGTATAATCACCTCAGACTGTGTTGGGGGGCTACTTAGTACATCCAACTCAAACTCAAACTTGAAAAGCTAGTTAGTGCAGCCATCACAATCTTTGTTGGAGAGCCAGTGAGTAAACCCATCCCAAACACTGTTTAAGAGCCAGTGAGCACACACACCTCAAATTTGGTTTGTAGAGCCAGCAATCATAACCACCTCAAACTGTGTTGGAGAGCCAGTTAATACACCCACCCTAAAGTCTGTTGGAGAGCCAGTGAGTGCTAAATATGTCAAAGATGCCAAAGAACTAATTGCTGTGCATGTACTAAAAATACATTGTAACAGCTACGCTGAACAACCAAGAGGAAGTGTTGATAGTATTCTAAAGAATAGTATTGTTATTTTTACTATTTTTTGTGCTATTATTTAAAGCAGAGTTCTGACGATTTTTATTTATTTTTTTAAAGTCAGCAGCTACAAATACTGCAGCTGCTGACTTTTAAAATAAGGTCACTTACCTGTCCAGGGAGCCCGCGATGTTGGCACCCGAAGCCGATCTTTTCCTCAGCTCTCGGGTGCTGCCGCCGCCATCTTCGGTAAGGGAATCAGAAAGTGAAGCCTTGCGGCTTCACTTCCTGGTTCCCTACTGCGAATGCACGACGCGCGCTGCCTCCTGGGACCTGTGTGTCTCCCAGAAGACAGTGGGGGGGGGGGGGGATGGAGAAGGCGCCGGAAGTGGCGTAGATACCCGCAGGTGACTGGGGTATCTATGCCCGGAAGTGGGAGCAAAATACCTGTATTAGACAGGTATCTGCTCCCCCCTCCCCTCTGAAAGGTGCCAAATGGGACACTGGAGGGGGGGGAGGAACCGGAAAAGCGGAAGTTCCATTTTTTGGTGGAACTCCACTTTAAAGTAGTAATGATTAAATCATTTTCATATAATAAATGTTTGGGGGTTAACAGTCTGAAACTTCATAAGGGGGTTGGTGAGCTGATGAGTTTGGGGACCCTTAGCTAATGATTAAAACAATGTTCCTGCATTTTGACACTTGTTGGATTGATCAACTTTATTCTAAGTAAAAAAAATCCCATACTGCATATTCAGAGAATCATATCAGAGTACAGGGGGTGCCCGAGTTACGAACCTGCGACTTGCGAACAACTCCTACTTACGAACGGCAGGTGGCGCCGGCGGGCACATCGGAAAACAGTGGAAAATATTGTAAAGCGACGTCGGAAAACATCGGAAAACGTCATTGGAAAACAGCGGAAAACGCCGTTCTGCGCATGCTTGTCCGAAATAACGAACAAATCCGACTTAGGAACAGACAGGCAGCCCCTAACCCGTTCGCAACTCGGGGACTGTATGTGCCATTGTTAGCAATACTGGCAGCTTTCAAATCTGAGGTGTTAGCTTGCTGTAACTGAGGAGAGCAGAGACAATGAAATATCTCCAAGGACTTAGCTCTTCATGTTGTCGATGGAAGTGTCGCCTCTCCCCTTTGTCTATATACACATAATAACAGCAGGCTTGTTGCTTTCATAACAGCAGTTATCAGGTCAGGAAATGCTGACCACTGTTTATTTTTCTTGGTTGTTTCTCATAGGCTGTTTATTGATTTTGCAGGTGTTTAAACGCTTACAATTTCCTACATTGCAGATAGTTTCCGTCTGTAATGACTGTAATGGGACTGTAATATATCTGGTGGTTAGCTATTAGAAAAACAGCAGTTTTTACATTTCAACTTTATTCTGACACTATAAAAAATTGCCATTATTGATGTATTTAACCGATTGTATCAGGGCCTTAGATCATTTGTTGCAGCAGCAGGTACTAAGTAAAAGTATTTTTAAACAAAATAAATTGCGCCAAATTCATAAAGACTGGAAAAAGGAAAAGCTATGTGTTGCTCATAGTTAGCAATCACATCCTTAATTCTATTTTCTCAGATCCTCTTGAAAATCAAACCTGATTTCAGTTTTGCCTTAATCCAGTTTTTATGAATATTGCCCAGTGAGGTTGGCTATTGTCCAGGCTAAGGCCTGGTACTGGCTGAACGAGAAAAAAACCTGACGGATCAATGCTCTCTGCCATTGGACTGCCTATCACAGGGTGGTGCACTGTAATAGCCAATCTTACTGGGCAGGTGCAAAGGGCACCATCTTGTGGAAGGTGGCACACTCACTGATTTTTTGTTAACCCAGGATGCTAGACAAGAGAAGTGGTACTGCACAGAGTCCATACATACAGAACGTACCTATAAACTTTTGAGCTTGAGAATGAGGGGCATGACAGGGAAGCAGTGTCCTGTGGCGCGTGCGGCGCGCCGCTGAAAAAAATTGGGTGTGACCAAACATGATAGTGGGAGGGTCTTAAGGGACATGGTTAAACAAAACCTGGGCTCCCTTGTACCTATAAAATATGCTGAGACAGAGTCTTCCTTAATTGCTGTTGTGTTAGCCTGTTAGGCCCTGACTGTTCACATGTAGCGATTTGGGATCGTGGGCAGAATTGCTGTGATTCTGTCCACAATTCCAAATCACACTGCAATGCTGGCAAAACGCAGCACATGTGTTTGTGTTCCATTCATTTTTAGTGGTACCAAAACACAGTGTGGTTTTGGATGCTTGTTGTGCGATAAATCGCTCAACAATCACAGCAAAAAGACACCACATTGTGGTGCCAGTAAAAATGAATGGAACACAAACACATGGGCTGCGTTTTGCCAGCATTGCAGTGTGATTTGGAATCAGGGCGTGGTGGCGGGCAGAATCACAGCAATATTCTGCCCATGATCCCAAATCGCTACATGTGCCCAACAGGCTAATCACCAACTTTGCCAGCAGTTGCCACAATCTCAGATACCAGTAGAATGACAGGAAGAAATTCTGCAGCACTGCAGTTCTAAGCTAGCCTGACTGAGGAGGACACAAGGGAAAGAGGGACACACCTAGTGACCCGGGGTGGACTGGGTCAACGGACAGCAGCAGCAGCACTTCAGAACATCATCTACATCCGTGTCCACGTGGCAGGCTGGTGTCTAACAGCACCCTTGAGGGTCCAGCTCCGCACTGCAAGGAGGTGGAGCAGAGCCAATGGAAATAGAGAGGATTGGTGGGCGGGTAGGTGCCGGTCGCTCCCACTCTGCTCAGTGCTTCCTCCTGTCCTGGTGGCTGCGGCTGGACAAGTCAAGAAGACATGATCTCATATAAAGGAGCCTGGAGGCACCGAGGTGCGGAGGCGGAGCAGCGAGAGCCAGGACCCTCTTTAAAATGAAATGGACCCTGGGCAAACATTTTCAAAATCAGTTTACTGCGGCAGATCAGGCAGCGATTGTGATTGGTTGCCAGAGGTAACAGTGTATCATTACTGCTCACTGACTGGCTGCTAGAGGTTACAGCACATGATTACTGCACATCATTTCTGCTTGATGATTAGTTGCTAGAGGTTACTTATTAGTTGCTAGAGGTTACTGCACATTACTGCTCACTGATTGGTAGTGATAGATTACTGCTTATCATTACCGCTCACTGATTGGTTGCTAGAGATTACAGCAGTGTGACAAAATACCAGCCCCCCCTTCTGGGATACAGTTGAAAAACAAATTCTGTTGAGCATGCCGCAGAGAGTAGTGGGCATGACCAGATTGGGTATAAGAATGGCCTAAGCCCACATTCACATTGGAGCAACTTGTGCGATTTGACTTTCAAATTGCATGACAAGTCACACCCTATTGCTGGCAATGGCCATGTTCAAATGCCGCACTGATTTGAAAAAGTAGTTCCTGCACTACTTATGGTGATTTCAGGTGCGACTTGCATAGACATCTGTGCATGAAGCCACACACATGTCTTCCAAATCACACCTGAAGTTGCACTCACATGCGGCTTTGAAATCATGCATTTCAGATGAAGTTCCATGATTTTAAAGCCGCAGTCAATGTGAACGAGGACTCAAAGGGGATGATTAAACAGAACCACCCTTGACCACCTACCTCTAAATGAACATAGCAGCTGCATCGTTGACTACACATTGCCGTGACATCAATATTTAGCTTCACGGTGCCGGCATTCAACTTGCCCATTGATGTCACAGTAGCCACAAGCCAAATGCACAGATAATCAGAGACTGCTGATGGATTACAGGAAATGACCAGAGACTGCGGATGGATTACAGGAAATGACCAGAGACTGCGGATGTGACTACAGGAAATGACCAGAGACTGCGGATGTGACTACAGGGAATGACCAGAGACTGTGGATGTGACTACAGGAAATGACCAGAGAGAGACTGCGGATGTGACTACAGGGAATGACCAGAGACTGTGGATGTAACTACAGGGAATGACCAGACGCTGCGGCTACGACTACAGGAAATAACCAGAGACTGCGGCTGCGACTACAGGAAATGACCAGAGACTGCGGCTGCAACTATAGGAAATGACCAGAGACTGTGCCTGCGACTACAGGAAATGACCAGAGACTGCGGCTGTGACTACAGGAAATGACCAGAGACTGGGGATGTGACCACAGGGAATGACCAGAGACTGCGTCTGCGACTACAGGAAATGACAAAGCATAGCAGTGAATCTACTGTTTAGAGGCAGTGTGTATTGGCAAAAAGACCTACCTGGCCAGCGGGCTCACCTCCCGCTCTCAGAGGTCTGGGGGCAAGGCTTTCTGTGATAGCTGGGTGGGGCTCTAAGTGGTCCATGGCGGGGCTCTCAGATGTACAGGGGAGGCCCTCTCAGCCCTCCCTCTCTGCTCTGAGCCTATACAGGCTACCTGCTGACCGAGCCTCCCTCAGTCCAAGCCGAGCTCAACAGCCCGGGCCAGCGCACCCCAGTGGTCGGACGGTGTAACAGCAGGCTCAGGCAGCACAGAACAGCGTGTGTGAGCGTGCCTGCCGAGTGCAGCGATTTAGTTGAAGCACATATAACGTCACTACTTCTGCCCTGATGCTCTGGGGGGGGGGGGTTCAACCCCCAAACCCCCCCAGCTACGTCCCTGGATTGTTTGTACTAATGTTAGAAGAGGGACACTAAAGAAGAACTCCAGTCTAAACGATCATTTGTATATAGATTGCAAATAAGGAATTGTTCACATTTCTGAATACCAGTGTGTCACTAGGGTTGGTGTCACCTGGTGCGGTAAAACATGGTGTCACCCCCTCCTGTCTAGGCTGCCCAGCACCCTGCATGTAGCGCATGGTCATGGGGAACACGCCAAACCTCCGGCCACTGTAAATGATAGTATAGGGTGGTATAGTGGCAGGTTGGGGGACACAGCAAACATGTGGAAGAAGGTGCTCTGGTCAGATGATACCAAAATTTAACTTTTTGGCCTAAAAGCAAAAACGCTATGTGTGGTGGAAAACTAACATTGCACATAACCCTGAACAAACCCTTCCCACCGTGAAACTTGGTGGTGGCAGCATCATGTTGTGGGGATACTTTTTTTCAAGATGGATGAAGCCAAATACAGGGCAACCTTTAAAGAAAACATGTTAGAGTCTGCAAAAGACTTGAGACTGGGGCAAAGGTTCACCTTCCAGCAGGACAATGATCCTAAACATACAGCCAGAGCTACAATGGAATGGTTTTGATCAAAGCATATTCATATGTTAGAATGGCCCAGTCACAGCCCAGACCTGAATCCAATTGAGAATCTGTGACAAGACTTGGAAATTGCTGCTTACAGACGCTCTATCTCCAATTTTTTAGAGCTTGAGCTATTTTGCAAAGAGGAATGGGTAAAAAAAGTTACTCTCTAGATGTTCAAAGCTGGTAGAGACATACCCAAAAAGACTTGCAGCTGTAATTGCAGTGAAAGGTGGTTCTACAAGGTATTGGCTCAGTGGGGCTGAATACAAATGCACTCCACACTTTTCACATATTTATTTGTAAAAAAATTTGAAAACCATTTACCATTTTCTTTCCACTTCACAATTATGTGCCACTTTGTGTTGGTCTATCACATAAAATCCCAATAAAATATATTTACGTTTTTGGTTGTAACATGACAAAATTTTGAAAATTTCAAGGGGTATGAATACTTTTTCAAGGCACTGTATATACCATACCTTGCCGTTGCCCCTGGAAGCTGAGAATCACTGAATTAGACATCACTGTTCCAGTGATCTCCACTTGCTGATGCATTCTGAACACAGAATGTCCGCCACTCAGCACTGGTGCCACCCAGAGAATGTTTTGCAATATCTGAATAAATGCATAGCGTTCTCTGATTGGACAATTTGGAGAAGCAGGTCAATTACATCACAATCTCCAATTCCCCCAATGAGCGAACGCTATGCATTAATTAAGAAAAGCATTCTCTGAATGGTGCCTGTGCTGAGTGGCTGACCTTGTATGTTCAAAATGAATCAGACCGGTCGCTGAACGTGGGACTCAAGTGGAGATCACTGGAGTAGCGGTGTCTACTTCAGTGATTTCCAGATTCCAGGTGCATCAGCCAGGTATGGTATATACATAGTTATACTGGTCCAAGATGGACCATTTTTAATGGGCCCCAACCATAGCCATCAGAAGAATAACATAAAAGACTGCCCCTCCTGTAAAATCATCCTGCAAGTCCCCACTGTTCCCTCTCATTTCCTTCATTTTTGTGCACATTCAGTCAGTCTAATGCCCCGTACACGCAGTCGGAATTTCCGAAGGAAAATGTCCTATCGGACCATGTTGTCAGAAAATCCGACCGTGTGTGGGCGCCATCGGACTTTTTCCATCGGAATTTCCATCTGAAAAAATTTGAGATCCTGCTCTCAAATTTTCCGACAACAAAGTCCGATCGGACTTTTTCCGATCGTGTGTAGCGAATTCCGACGGACAAAGTGCCACGCATGCTCAGATCAAATTACAAGACCAGAGCTATTGGCTAATAGCCTCTACGTAGTTCCGTCATATGCAACGAACGTCACCACGTTCAGAATGATCGGATTTTCTGTCAACTTTGTCCGACCGTGTGTATGCAACACCAGTGTCGGACAAAATCTGTCAGAAAAAATCCGACGGATTTTGTGGTCGGAATTTCCGACCGTGTGTATGGGGCATAAGCCTAGAATAGTCACCATCAATGCAGTTTGGCAGTATAGTTCCTGTGTTTGGTAAATCACTTCTCACTGCTACACTTTAGGTGACCTTGCTACTGTTTATGCTGATCTGGATGCCAAGTGTCATCTTATGCCTAGTCCTTAATACTAATCACCCTATGTGCTAAATTATGTTATTACGATTGTTAACACATTCCTAGCTTACTTTGCTACTAACCATATCAGGTGACAATATATTAAGTTTGGCTTTACTAACTGGTTCAGTGCCTGTTTCTTTGATATACAGTAGTAGTACTCCTGGGTACTAAGTATTACTTTCACAGATTTTCTGTGATATTGCATGCTTTGTACACTCAACCTAATGTGTCATAGGGGCTTAGGTTCTTTTTTTTTCTTTTTTTTTTTTTCCACATTCAGATAGAGCTATAAGGGGTGATGTCAGCGAGGCCCGCGTCTCCGTCCCCTTTATGTCATAACATCATTTGTGGTTTGTTCTAAGTTTCGTCTGTTCCCTTTAGATTATTATTTTTTTTTTTTTTTAAGTTATATATTCGATCGTGTTCGTCCGACAGAGGGGAACAGGGCTATAGACAATAAGGATGGATTAAGTTGATGGCAATCCACCCTCGTGAGGGGTCCTAAGTTGAGCCTCTTCTCCCTTATTAACTTTCCGCCACCCGGGATGTGGCTTCCTAGTGTTGACCCCCCCCCCCCTATTTTTTTTTTTTTTCCGTGGGTTTACTGTTTCCCCTACCCTTTACCCTCCCCCCCTCCCCCCCTCCCCCTCTGCTACTGAGATGCAGCTTTTTTTTTTTTTTTTTTGTTTTTTTTTTTTTCTTCCTGTCTCCTATCTGATGATTCCCCCCATGATCCTAATTTCTCCCTTTTAATGCCTGCTGCTATGCCCTTATCTGCTAAGGTATCTGTGAATGGGGTCTCAATATCTCCCTGTGACTCCAAGATTCTTAAATTTTCTCCAACACTCCCACTTCTCTTTCATTGCGTCCCTCCCCCCCCCTCGGTGCAGCATGTTAGGCGCTCCATTTTGTATGCGGCTTCAACTTCGTCAACCCATTCCCACATAAGTGGGCTTTCCTGAGCCGTCCAATTCTTCGGGATCACCCTTTTTGCCGCATTGAGGAGGTGAGGGACCAGAGATCCTGTATATTGTCTGATTCCAATCGTGGTTGCGTGCATTAGAACGACCCACGGGTCGTTCTTCACACATCCACTGTAGTTATTTCTTTAATAAGTTTTAGAATGGTCTCCCAATATTTTTTTATTTTTTGACAGTCCCACCATAAGTGTCCCATGGTGCCTTTTTCCTCGCAGCCCCTCCAGCAGTTGGCCGAGGTGTCCGCCTGAAATTTGCTTAACTTGTCAGGGGTCTTGTACCATCAGGCCACTAACTTATAGTTCATTTCTGCAGTCCTGGAATCAACCGCTGACTCGTGGGCTAATTTTAATATTTTCCTAACTGTGCCTACTTCTAGTTGTGTTCCTAATTCCCTCTCCCTCCCAATTCCTGAAGTATGAGGGTACCTCCGGTCTGTCGAGCTCTAATAATAGTTTGTAAATTTTGGAGATTCTCTTTCTAGAGTTCTCTGCCGTGAATATCCTCTCTAACTTCGTCAAGTCGTCTATTTCCCTTAACGGCGTTGGGAGCGACCCAACGAAGTGACTTATCTGGAGGTACCTCCATGCATCTATGGAAAACAGCTCCCCTTTACTCTGTAACTCGTGCAGTGCCGAACTTTCCCTTTGCTAATGACTTCCCCTACGCATGTGCTGTCCTTAGGTTCTTAGGTTCTTATGAAGGTCGGGGCCAAAGACCAGGGGACCCGTTCTATCCTGAGGCTACTGTGGGGGGGGGGGGGGGGGGGTAACACTACAAAAGGAAAGCAGAATAACAATTTAAAAAAATCACCA
>CM053034.1:48796555-48837645 GCA_028564925.1 Lithobates sylvaticus
CTTAAAAAAGTTAACTCCAGCAGTTCTCTACTCAGCGCTGCTCACTGAGAGACAGTGTTTTGCTTACCCTGCTACGCTCTGTGAATCCGGCGATCGGCTCTGGGTGTCACCCTGGTAGTGGCCCGGGCACCCCCCATGCACTGTCACAGCTCGCCAATGGCGTCACTAGGGTTGGTGTCACCAGGTGCGGAAAAACATGGTGTCACCCCCCCTCCACCAACTATAGCCCCCCTCAATACAGACCCGCCTCCCTCAGTACAGACCCCCCCTACAGTGCAGACCCCCCATTCAGTACAGACCCCCCTACAGTGCAGACCCCCTTCAATTCAGTACAGACCCCCCTTCAGTACAGACCCCCCCTCAGTACAGTCAGGCCCTTAATGTACCTCAGATCAGTGTGGGACATGCACAGCAGGTCCCCTCCTCCTGTGTAGACATAAAAAGAGAGGAGGGGGAGGCGGCTTCACTCTGCTCGGCTGTGTGAGACAACCGGGACTGCTCAGGGATGCTCAGACAGCTTGCGGCCACGAGAAGGGGATCGTTGGAGCAGTGGTGTTGCCCTGGGCCCTGCCGACAGGTGTCACCCCTCTGGCAGGTGTCACCCAGGTGTGGCCCACCCCCACTTGCAACGCCACTGCAGCTCGCCTCTCGGTGATCTAACCTGCCCTGTCACCACGCCGCTGCCTGAACCCGCCCCGCTGTCACCGATTCAGTCACGGAGAAGGGGGGAGCGCAGGCCGGACACCCCTCAGTGTGTGGCACCTGGGGTGGCCCTCCCTCCCCCACTTGATACACCACTGAGCTGAAGTTACATCAGTAAGAACAGCTCTGAGAGCTGATTTGAGGGAAGGGACACACCCCCCTTCACACAGCACACAGGAACAGAGCTGAGGCTGTAAATCTGCTGAAGCTCCCTCCCATCACCATTTTTCTCTTGGTGTCAGGAAAACTTGTGACAGGAGAGACTCATGCTTAAAGCAGAGGAACTAGGCAGCAGACAGAAATTACACTTAGTGCTCTGGATTGAGACAAGTGCACACTATAGAGGGATATGCCTTGTTTATATTGCATGTCTAACACAGAGTTCAAGAGTAGGCCCCATGCACCTACTCCGCCACCCCACAAGCAAAAATAACTTTCTACTTCAGGCAAAATATTTTACCACTAGTGCACAATTTTCTTAAACAAAAATCTCCAACCTCCCTCTGCCCCAGCCAAACTCTCTCCTCGTTCCTCTCCAAGAAAAAATCCCTTGCTCCCCTTCTCCCAAAACAAAGCCAACCCCTTTCAAAAATTTTACCCTAAGAAAAAATGTCCCCCCCCCCCCCCAGAAACGAATGCTGCAACCACATGCATATGATCACCCTGAATGCAGACTGCACAAATTGGGATTTGTCATTTGTAATGATGCTGCAATTATTGAGGGTGCAAAGATGGACAAATATTTTTACAAAGGAAAAGATGTTTTTCTTTTTATATTTTTGTATTTTTTGTACTAAAAATTAGACAGGGGTTTAACCTTTCCCAACCTATCCAAAAGCAGAAAAAAATGTTTTGTTAACCACTTCAGCCCCGGACCAATTGGCAGCCAAAGGACCAGGCCCCTTTTTTTGCGATTCGGCACTGCGTCGTTTTAACTGACAATTGCGCGGTCGTGCGACGTGGCTCCCAAACAAAATTGGCGTCCTTTTTTTCCCACAAATAGAGCTTTCTTTTGGTGGTATTTGATCGCCCCTGCGGTTTTTATTTTTTGCGCTATAAACAAAAATAGAGCGATAATTTTGAAAAAAATGCAATATTTTTTTACTTTTTGCTATAATAAATATCCCCCAAAAATATATAAAAAATTTTTTTTTTTCCTCAGTTTAGGCTGATACGTATTCTTCTACATATTTTTGGTAAAAAAAAATCGCAATTAGCGATTATTGATTGGTTTGCGCAAAAGTTATAGCGTTTACAAAATAGGGGATAGTTTTATAGCATTTTTATTAATATTTTTTTTTTTACTAGTAATGGCGGCGATCAGCAATTTTTATTGTGACTGCGACATTATGGCGGACACATCGGACATTTTTGACACATTTTTTGGGACATTTGTCATTTATATAGAAATCAGTGCTATTTAAATAGCACTGATTCCTATGTAAATGACAGTTGTAGTGAAGGGGTTAACCACTAGGGGGCGGGGGGAGTCAGTGTGACGTGTTGTGTTTATTTTACTGTAGGGGGGCGTGGCTGTACATGTGACGTCATTGATCGGCGTTCCCGATGACAGGGAACCGCCAATCACTGACAGTCAGTGTAGGAAGCGCGGGGAGAGGTTTGTTTACACAAACCTCTCCCCGTTCTTCAGCTCCGTAACCCGATCGCGGGACACCAGCGGCGATCGGGTCCGCTGGTCCCGCGGCCTGGGTCACGGAGCTCCCGACCGGGTCGCGAGCGCGCCGCTAGCGGCGTGCGCGCGACCCACAGGCAGGCACATGCACGATCACGTACAGGTACGTGATTTTGCCTGCCCGTGCCATTTTTGCCGACGTATATCGTCGTTAGGCGGTCGGGAAGCGGTTAACCGCTTCAGCCCCGGAAGATTTTACCCCCTTCCTGACCAGAGCACTTTTTGCAATTCGGCACTGCGTCGCTTTAACTGACAATTGCGACGTGCAATGCTGCACCCAAACAAAATTGATGTCCTTTGTTTCCCACAAATATAGCTTTCTTTTGGTGGTATTTGATCACCTCTGCGTTTTTTATTTTTTGCACTATAAACAAAAAAAGAGCGACAATTTTGAAAAAAAAAAACTGTATTTTTTACTTTTTGCTATAATAAATATCCCCCAAAAATATATAAAAAAATATATTTTTGTTCCTCAGTTTAGGCCGATATGTATTCGTCTACTGCAATAAGCGTATATTGATTGGTTTGCACAAAAGTTATAGTGTCTACAAAATAGGGGATAGTTTTATGGCATTTTTATTTACTATGGCTATGGCAATTTTCATCGAGACTGTGACATTATGGCGGACTCAATTTTGACACAATTTTGGGACCATTGGCATTTATACAGTGACCAGTGCTATAAAAATGCATTGATTACTGTAAAAATGTCACTGGCAGGGAAGGGGTGAACACTAGGGGGCGATCAAGGGGTTAATTGTGTTCCCTGGGAGGGGATTCTAACTGAGGGGACTGTGTAGGGGAGATGACAGATCACTGTTCATACTCTGTATGAACAGACGATCTATCTCGTCTGCCCTCAGAGAACCGGAAAACTGTGTGTTTACACACACAGATCCAGATTCTCCGCATGTCAGCACTCGCATCGGCTCCGGGGGGCAAGCAGTGGGCTCACGCACGCGCGCTCATAGTGGCCACGCGGCGAAGCGACGTTACATAACATAGTTTCGCCCAGCCGTGTCATTCTGACGCAGTGCAACTGCAGCGGCTGGTCGGCAAATGGTTAACAAACACAAGCAACAACTTTAAAAAACGTAACTTTAAAAAAATATTAAAAAAAAAATAACTCCACAAGTGATTCCCCTACACATGATAGGGTATTAAAAGTGAACACATTGCCATTTTGCTAAGTGAACACTTTCTCTTTCTTTAGCAAGTCAACTACAATATCTCTCGGAGACAGAGGGTGTATATTTCAAGATAATATCTCATAATGCTGACAAAAAAAGTAAAACATCTGTAATACTGCTTATTATTGGTGTACCCCAAGGTTCAGTGTTGGGACCCAGAGGCGTTGTTATGGGGATGCGGGGGGTGCGACCCGCACCGGGTGACACCCACCAGAGGGGTGACACCAAGGCCGCCACTATAGCTTGCAGCGGAGCGAGCACTACATTCAGCCGTGCGGGGGACAGGGGGGAGGCTGCCTATAACAACTCCCCAGCTGTCACTCAGGATCTCCCATATCTCCCGTGGCAGCCGGATTAGGTGGGTGGAGCTGGGGGTGTGGCCGCCTCCTCCACTCCTCCCACAGACCCATTCACACCGATCCCACAGCTGAAGGAGATAGACCAGAGGACACAGCAGCCCCGCCCACCCGCCTGGGTCTTCACCTGCAAGCATGAGGTATGCTAGAAGTTACTGCACAGCACACTGTCACACATCCCTACCTGCCTTGTACCACCCCAAACCTGCCCTGTGCCACCCCTAATCTGCCCTGTGCCACCCCAAACTGCCCTATACCACCCCAACCTGCCCTGTGCCACCCCAAACTGCCCTATGCCCCCCAACCTGCCCTGTGCCACCCCAAACTGCCCTGTGCCCCCAAACTGCCCTGTGCCACCCCAAACTGCCCTGTACCACCTCCAACCTGCCCTGTACCACCCCCAACCTGCCCTGTACTACCCCAAACTGCCCGTACCATCCCAACCTGCTCTGTACCTCCCCAAACTGCCCTGTACCACCCCAACCTGCCAATATACCAATCCAACCTACCCCATACCACCCCAACCTGCCACTACACCACTCATACCCTAACCTGCATTACCCCAACCTGCCCCGTGCCACCCCCACCTGCCCTGTACCACCCCCAACCTGCCCTGTACCACCCCCAACCTACCCCATACCACCCCAACCTGCCACTACACAACTCATACCCTAACCTGCATTACCCCAACCTGCCCCGTGCCACCCCCACCTGCCCTGTGCCACCCCCAACCTGCCCTGTACCACCCCCAATCTGCCAATATACCAATCCAACCTACCCCATACCACCCCAACCTGCCCCTATACCACTCATACCCCAACCTGCCCTGTGCCACCCCCACCTGCTCTGTACCACCCCCAACCTGCCCTGTACCACCCCCAACCTACCCCATACCACCCCCAACCTGCCACTATACAACTCTATACTATCCTAACCTGTCACTATACCACCCTATACTATAATTTACAGGGGCTGGTTTTGGGTGTGCCCCGTGACCGTGCGCTGCCTGCAGGGTGAGGGCAGCCTAGGCAAGAGGGGGGGTGACACCATGTTTTACCGCACCAGGTGACACCAACCCTAGTGACGCCACTGTTGGGACCATTACTTTTTAATGTATTCATAAATGATGTAGAGTGTGGGATGAAATGTACCATTTCAGTCTTTGCAGATGACACCAAGCTATGCAGTGGAATAACATCATTTTATAGGATGTCTCCAACTTACAAACTTACCTCAATGCTCTGTTTGTAAAGTTATGCACTTGGGGGCTAAAAATATGGATACATCATACATACACTTACGTACAACTGGGGAATCAATGGTGGAGAAGGATCTGGGTGTTCTGGTAGATCATAAGCTTAAAGGAGTTGTAAAGGCAGAAGGTTTTTTATCTTAATACATTCTATGCATTAAGATAAAAAGCCTTCTGTGTGCAGCAGCCCCCCTCAGCTCCCCTAATACTTACCTGAGGTCCCTCTCTGTCCACGAGTGTCTCAGCTGTCCAGATTCTCCTTCCTGATTGGCAGAGGCACAGCAGTGTCGCCATTGGCTCGGGCTGCTGTCAAACAAAGTCAGCTAGCCAATCAGGGGAGAGAGGGGGTGGGGCCTGCTCCATGTCTGAATGAAAACAGGGCGCTGTGACAAGCTGCTTGCTGTGGGGGCACTCAATAGGAGGGGCCAGGATCACAGAAGGGGGACCCGAAAAGAGGAGGATCCGGACTGCTCTTTGTAAATCCACTGCACCAGAGCAGGCAAGTATAACATGCTTGTTGTTTTTCTTGTATTAAGAGAGGTATGGACTCCCGAGAGAGAGATAACATTTTGCCCCTGTACAAATCATTAGTAAGACCTCATCTGTAATATGCAGTTCAGTTAAAGGCATGGAGGAGCTCAGCTTTGAGGAACGATTAGAGGAACTGAATTTATTCTCTCTTGAGAAGAAGAGATTAAGCGGGGGGATATGATCAACATGTACAAATACATAAGGGATCCATATATTGAACTTGGTGTTGAGCTATTCACTTTACAGTCATCACAGAGGACAAGGGGGCACTCTTTACATAGAGGAAAAGAGATTTAACCTCCAAATATGGAAAGGCTTCTTCATAGTAAGAGCTGTGAAAATGTGGAATAGACTTCCTCAAGAGCTGATTCTGGCCAACTCAGTAGATTTTTTTTAAAAGAGGCCTGGATTCCTAAATGCACAAAATATAACTGGTTACTAATATTTAAAGGTAAAGTTGATGCAGGAAATATCTGATTGCCTCTTGGAGGATCATGAAAAAAAACATTTTCCCAGCTGGGAAAAATTTGATCATGCTTAGTTTTTTTGTCTTTCTCTGGATCCACTGTAATGCCCCGTACACACGGTCGGATTTTCCAAAATGTCCTATCGGACCATGTTGTCGGAAATTCCGACCAACGGAAAAAGTTTGAGATCCTGCTCTCAAATTTTCCGACAACAAAGTTTTCCGATCGTGTGTAGCGAATTTCCGACGGACAAAGTGCCATGCATGCTCAGATCACATTACAAGACCAAAGCTATTGCCTACTAGCCTCTACATAGTCCCGTCGTATGCAACGAACGTCACCACGCTCAGAATGATTGGATTTTCTGACAACTTTGTCCGACCGTGTGTATGCAACACCAGTGTCGGACAAAATCCGTCAGAAAAAATCCGATGGATTTTGTGGTCGGAATTTCCGACTGTGTGTACGGGGCATAAGTATAGGATTGTGTATATGGAGATTTTCTATTTGTGTGTGTTTTTTCGTGGGTTGAACTGGATGGACTGTCTTTTTTTCACCCAGATTTATTATATAACTATGTAATTTTAAATTAAAATACAGTACAGTAAAACTTTGGATTGCGAGCATAATTTGTTCCAGAAACATGCTTGTAATCCAAAACACTTGTATATCAAAGCAAATTTCCCCATAAGAAATGATGGAAACTCAGATGATTTGTTTCAAAAGCATTTATTCATAGGTCCTTCAGTTTATAGTCCATATAAAAAGATGTGATAGGTTGTGTAACTATTATAAAATGTCCATCCACAAATGGAAGCCTCCAAAAGAGGATAAGAAGAAAAATCCAGCAGGAGCTCCAGAGTATAAAAGAGAAGAGAGGCGCCTCTAAGTGTAACAATATGTTGCTAAATGTTGTACCTTCATTAAATGTAACCATATTGCTACACTTAGAGACGCCTCTCTTCTCTTTTATACTCAGTTGTGACATGACGCTACTTGTATATCAAGTCATCACTTGTATATCAAGTCAAAATGTATTAAAACATTTTGCTTGTCTTGTCCAAGGTTTTACTGTATTAAGAACACTCGTGCTACCAACTGTGATTCTACTATAGCTTGTGTGTGTCAACTGCTGCCACAAGGCCCTAAATGCCTTAAATATGAAATAAGAAAAAAAAAACTAAGAAACAGGGCACAGCTCTGTACAAATAATATAAATATTAAACAATAGCATATTTAAACATTACATACTGTATATAATAACAATCAGGTGCAATAATAAAACCCCGAAAAAGTAATGGAAGGGTGCTGGAAAGGTCCAAGCCAATGACCTTTTGTGTCCTAAAATAAAAACCAATGTGGCACCAATGTGGATGACATCATATGGATGAATCACATATGTTGCACCAATGTTAATGCATTTTGAGTGGCACAGAGCACGATCACTGGCTTGGAAGTGGTAACAATGTGCTTCTTTGCCACTTCCAAGCCAGTGATCGTGCTCTGTGCCACTCAAAATGCATTAACATTGGTGCAACATATGTGATTCATCCATATGATGTCATCCACATTGGTGCCTCCACATCCTCCAGGTAATTGAACCCCTAGGTCACACTGCACTCACCAGAACAGATTGAACTCTTGTGCTAGCAAGAAAATCAAAATGTGCCAATGAGCACTAAATATGAGTATATCCAATATTCCGATCACAAGCAACTGTGGTCCTATGCACAGCTTCAATCATTCACATTTGGGCCATATACATTTGGTATTTGTATAAAGGGAAGTGAGAAGAGCCTCTCATTGTGAAATAACATTTTATTAACAAAATAATTCAAGGCCAAATGCACTTACATATGAGAAATCAAAGAGAACTCATAAACTGGGAAGCGTCGCTGTGCACAACCAGCGTACGCTCCAATGAACAGATGTGACGTCACCGGAAGTCCTGCCTGGCTTCTTTATCCTGTTTTATCTAAGAATGTTGAGATTTTGCCTCATTTTCCATTGCCCTGGAGTTATTTTATATATTTTAGATATGTAACTAAAAGTCATGAATAAATAAAAAATGTCTTACCAAATTGACGATTGATGCCAAAATAAAATCCACAGTTACTATAGTAGGCGTGTGCCAGTTTTCCACCGGGCGCACCTTTTGGTTTGGATACTGCAGTTTAATATCATTGTAAGAACAATTCTTACAGTGGAGTACATCTAAAATAGGAGAAGAAGACAAGGATAATACATAATAGACTTTATAGTATCTATAAACTGAGTAAACAAAGATTTTACCTGGAGTTGCTCTGCATTCTGTTGGGAGTATTGGTTTCCTGCTAACACCTTTTTTTGCAGAGGTAGAAAGCACATATATACCGTATGCAGCAATGAAGAAAATAGAATATTTACTTAACTTATTGTCTTGTATACATAGGCCAATACTTATGCTGGGTACACATTGTGAGTTTTTTTTTTCATTCAACCAGTAGTTTTAAAAAAAAAGAAAATATACAGACTCTTTCATCCATGCAAGCAATGTGGATGGAGGAATCCTCCCTGCTGTACTATTGTATTCTGACAGTGGGGACATCTCCCCTGTAAGTGTACATTAAAGCGGTTCGGCACTCATTTCATTTAGTAAATCTCTTTGCCTTCCAAATCAGGCAAAGAGTACTAAATGAAATGTTTTTTTTTTTTTTTTTTTTTTTTTACTTACCTTGTAATTGAAGACTTCCGGTCTTCTCCCTCTGCGGCGGCGGGCGGGGTCTCTGCGTCGATCGTCGTCACGCCGCACTGTCTCCTGGGATCTGGTGTCATTGATCCCAGGAGTCAGTGCGGGCATCTTCCGAAATCTCGCGAGATTTCGGCCACATCTTCCGAAATCTCGCGAGATTTCGGCCGCATCTGCCGAAATCTCGTGAGATCTCGGCAGATGTGCCGTTACTGCGCACGCGCGAGTAACGGCAGTGCATGCTGGGCCATCAACAGTGCCTGTGGGGTTTCACATGCCCACAGGCAAGATGGCCCCCAGCACTAAAGAAGAAGACGAGGAACTTCATCGGACGAAAACCGGCGGCGATCGAGATGGAAGATGGAACAGGTGAGTCCCCTAATAAAGGTAAGCATACTTTATATTACGTCCTAAAAAAAAAAATTTTTTTACAGAGTGCAGAACCGCTTTAAGTAGCGCTGTGGCCATTGGCTGCATGCACTGACCGAATGCTGGTTTCCCAGCAGGTTTGTTTGACAGAACCCTGTCCGAACCCACTGAACCAGCCAAATTTCCATCCATGTGTACCCAGCTTTAGTTGAAGATAACCCTGTTAAAGAAAATTTTCTGCTGCTGACCTCTAAAAGACACATACCTACCTGTCCCAGGATCCAATGATGTCCTCATCTGACCTGGCTCTTTGCCGGTCTTCAGGTCCAGGCACCGGCATCCTAACCGTCGGCAGCTAACTGTGACTCCTTGCAGCTTTACAGCCAGCTGCCCACTGTGTCTTAGCGAGCCATGCTGCAAAAGGTCCTGCAGTCTCCTGGGACATGTGGTGCATACCAAGAGGCTGTGGGGGAAGGAGGGAAGGACAAACTTCCGCTCGTATCTCTGCAGCAATGCGACCAGAAGTGGGAGCAGGTACCTCTCAAAATCAGGTACCCACTCCCCCCCCCCCCAAAAAAAAGACAATCCAAATGTAGTAGAGGAGGGGGAGGAGGAAAAGCAGTGCTTCCCCTTTTGACTAAAGCTCCTCTTTAAGCTGATTTTCCTCTTCAGTAAAAATGGACAAAAGTAACGGTTGTGCAAAATGTTCACGTGACTGTAATATCAGAGATTGTATTGCATTTGGGTCTGTCACGGACCATAATTTTTGTAATTGATTTGATATCATGTTTGTACAATGTTTATTAAACTATTGTAATGTTTTAACTAGCTCTTGTATACCATATGGACTATTCGATGTACTGTAAAAATGTACGAGCATTAATGGCATAGCAGTTCATAGGTGTGCGCAGCCTATTGCATTAGGGTGTGCACCCCAAAGCTCAAACACCTGTGTGTGTGTGTGTGTATATATATATGCGACTATGTGGCAGATGATGTTTAATGTTGATAAATGTAAAGTTATGCACTTGGGGGCTAAGAATATGCATGCATCATACATACTAGGGGAGTACAACTGGGGGAATCCGTAGTGGAGAAGGATCTGGGGGTTTTGGTAGATCATAAACTCAATAATAGCATGCAATGCCAAGCTGCGGTTTCCAAAGCGAGCAAAGTCCTTTCTTGTATTAAGAGAAAGAGGGGAATGGGGGATTTGGGACTTTATATGAAGCACGGAAAAGCAAATAGGTAGTAAGGCTGAACAAGGGAATTTTATTGGTATATAAAAATTGGTAAACATACATATACTGTTATTGTCAAGGTGGTTAGTAAACACAGTAACAATATCCATAATGATAATACAGTTGTCTCAAAAAGTGGCGACTGATATCACATAGTAAAACTTTTTTTCTCTCCTCACTATCACTGCAATTTCCCTCACTTTTCTATTTTCTCAGTCACTCCAATGACCATAACTTCACTTCTACCAATTTCTACCTTCACATATAGGCCTCGTAGTTCCATGCCCGCCTGGGTCTGTGTTTGCCTGTGCGCCTCTGCTGGGCGGTCCACCAGGGCCCCCGGGTTGGGGTTGTTCCTCGATGCCTTCGGCGCTCTGCCATCACACCCTGACTGAAAATTTACCAATAGTAAGTAGACATTTCGGTGTCACTCTGGGTATTACCTCACCCTTGTATACTATGCAATTACTGATTACTATTTTTTATTAATATCTTTTCTAGTTTACCACGCGCATGCTCCTGACGAGTGGCGTGTCAGCCACGAAACGCGTAGAGCTGTATAATGCCGTGTTTTATTTTTAGACATATCTTGATCTCCAAGCTACGATACCATCACTACCCTCACAGGTTCAGCGAGGCCTTAGGTCCGGCAAATAATATTTTACAATTATCCATTTATCTTTTCTGAATATGGCTGGAACTATGGAATTTTATGACAATTGTCTACTGTTGTTTTATTGTGCTTAAAGTTTTACTATGTGATATCAGTCGCCACTTTTTGAGACAACTGTATTATCATTATGGATATTGTTAAGCCCCATACACACGCGCGGACAATCCGTGGACCAGGTCCGTCGGACCATGTCCGTCATACTTTTTCTGATGTTGGTTTTGCGTACACACGATCGGACAAAGTTGTCGGAAAATCCGATCATTCTGAACGTGGTGACGTTTGTTGCCTACGACGGGACTACGTAGAGGCTAGTAGCCAATAGCTTGGGTCTTGTAATGTGATCTGAGCATGCGTAGCACTTTGTCCGGTCGGACAAGCGTACACACGCTCGGATTTGGTGTGATCGGACCGGGTTGACGGGAAATCTTTCCAGCAGGAGATAAGACTTTGTCCGACGGACAAACCGACGAACACTGTCCGATGGTGCATACACACGGTCTGATTTTTCAACAACCTTGTCCGATCGGACCAAATTGATGAAAAAGTCCGACCGTGTGTATGGGGCTTTACTGTGTTTACTAACCACCTTGACAATAACAGTATATGTATGTTTACCAATTTTTATATACCAATAAAATTCCCTTGTTCAGCCTTACTACCTATTTGCTTTTCCGTGCTTCATATAAAGTCCCAAATCCCCCATTCCCCTCTTTCTCAACATATTAAGGGATGGAAATATTTGACCTCACCGGGCCATAATTTCATGTAAAGTCCCATAGGGATGGACATACCTGACCTTACCAGGTCTAGGTCTCCTTAAAGTCCCTAAAACTCCCGTTCTATTGTTTTCAAAAATCATTAGGGATGGAAGCACATGTTTTAGCTCTATTATTTTATATTTCATTACCCTTCTTTGCAATAATCGACCTAATGTTTAGCCTCCACTGTTTAAACTGTCAAATAATGCTTCACCATATCTAAGTCTTATGCTTCACTTGCATACTAATTCAACCATTATTAGATTTTTTTCAGTCTCTGATGTGAGGTTTGACTGCCCGGGTTTTGTGTTTCTTTCCCCGTCCGGGAGCCATGACGCGCACTGCGGGCGCCCGCCCATCCCTCGCTCCTTTGTTAAGCTTGGGGGGCGGGGGCTCTGCACTGCGCGTCGACGTCACGCATCCCACGCTACACGTGCGGCGCTTCTTGCGCCGTCACGAGGTTGTCGTTTAGTTTCCACGCTCGTTGGCAGCGGAGGACATTGGGTGCAGGTCGGCGGGAATTCTATGTCCTTGCTGGCTTCACCCCCTCCCCGGTTAATTGCCATACGACGTGACGTTGGTGGGCGGTCCTGTGGGGACGCATTTATAGGGGTACGTGACCGGGCGTCATTGGCACTCGAGGCTCTATACACACTGGACTACACACATTTGGAAACCCTTTTCCTCCCGGTCTTCCTTGACCATACAGGTACACCCTACCTTTGCACCTTATTCTCTTTTGGGAATTCACCTTTTGGATCCCCACTTGCTTCAGGTCTTTTCAACCTCAGTCACCCCCCCCCCCTTCTTTTTAATTTTATTTCATAATTTTTTCATTTTTTTCATTTTTCACTTTCTGGTTATTGTTTTGAATTTCCCTACTCACCATATTTCCTCTCCTCACTATCACTGCAATTTCCCTCACTTTTCTATTTTCTCAGTCACTCCAATGACCATAACTTCACTTCTACCAATTTCTACCTTCACATATAGGCCTCGTAGTTCCATGCCCGCCTGGGTCTGTGTTTGCCTGTGCGCCTCTGCTGGGCGGTCCACCAGGGCCCCCGGGTTGGGGTTGTTCCTCGATGCCTTCGGCGCTCTGCCATCACACACTGACTGAAAATTTACCAATAGTAAGTAGACATTTCGGTGTCACTCTGGGTATTACCTCACCCTTGTATACTATGCAATTACTGATTACTATTTTTTATTAATATCTTTTCTAGTTTACCACGCGCATACTCCTGACGAGTGGCGTGTCAGCCACGAAACGCGTAGAGCTGTATAATGCCGTGTTTTATTTTTAGACATATCGAGATCTCCAAGCTACGATACCATCACTACCCTCACAGGTTCAGCGAGGCCTTAGGTCCGGCAAATAATATTTTACAATTATCCATTTATCTTTTCTGAATATGGCTGGAACTATGGAATTTTATGACAATTGTCTACTGTTGTTTTATTGTGCTTAAAGTTTTACTATGTGATATCAGTCGCCACTTTTTGAGACAACTGTATTATCATTATGGATATTGTTACTGTGTTTACTAACCACCTTGACAATAACAGTATATGTATGTTTACCAATTTTTATATACCAATAAAATTCCCTTGTTCAGCCTTACTACCTATTTGCTTTTCCGTGCTTCATATAAAGTCCCAAATCCCCCATTCCCCTCTTTCTCAACATATTAAGGGATGGAAATATTTGACCTCACCGGGCCATAATTTCATGTAAAGTCCCATAGGGATGGACATACCTGACCTTACCAGGTCTAGGTCTCCTTAAAGTCCCTAAAACTCCCGTTCTCTCGTCTTGTATTAAGAGAGGTATGGACTCCAGAGAGAGAGATATCATTTTGCCCCTGTTCAAATCATTAGTAAGACCTCATCTGGAATATGCAGTTCAGTTTTGGGCACCAGTTCTCAAAAAGGATATTGGGGAACTGGAGAAAGTGCAGAGAAGGGCAACCAAACTGATAAGAGGCATGGAGGAGCTCAGCTATGAGGAAAGATTAGAGGAACTGAATTTATTCACCCTTGATAAAAGGAGATTAAGGGGGGATATGATCAACATGTATAAATATATAAGGGGTCCATATAGTGAACTTGGTGTTGAGTTGTTCACTTTACGGTCAACAAAGAGGACAAGGGGGCACTCTTTACGTCTAGAGGAGAAGATATTTCATCTCCAAATACGAAAAGGTTTCTTCACAGTAAGAGCTGTGAAAATGTGGAATAGACTCCCTGCAGAGGTGGTTCTAGCCAGCTCAGTAGATTGCTTTAAGAAAGGCCTGGATACTTTCCTGAATGTACATAATATAACTGGGTACTGACATTTATAGGTAAAGTTGATCCAGGGAAAATCCGATTGTCTCTTGGGGGATCAGGAAGGAATTTTTTTTCCCCTGCTTTAGCAAATTGGAGAATGCTCTGCTGGGTTTTTTTTTGCCTTCCTCTGGATCAACTGTGGGTATAGAATGGGGTATATGGGATTGTATGATATATATATATATATATATATATATATTTTTTTTTTTTTTTTTTTTTTTATTTGTGGTTGAACTGGATGGACTTGTGTCTTTTTTCAACCTAACTAACTATGTAACTATATACAGTATATATGCACACACATCAATACATGTAAACAAACATTTTAAAATGTAGTAAAACATGGACAGTGTTGGTAGAGCAGTGGGCCGTGTCAGTAGGACAGTGGATGGTGTCAGTAGAGCAGTGGATGTGTCAATAGGCAGAGGTTGGTGTCAGTAGAGCAGTGGACAGTGCCAGTAAAGCAGTGGATGGTGTCAGTAGCAGGGGGAATCTGTGCCGCACAGGGTGATTAGGGTGTGCCCAGGCACACCCGGCACGCCCTGTGAACACATGTATGTAGCAGTTAAATGCCTGCTTCATTTCTAGTGCAAACTTGAAAACTGACTAGTGGAATCTGATAGGAGACTTTTTTTTGCATTGATACATGTTCCCTGGGGCAGGACCTGGGTCCCGTTACACTTTTTATGGCAATAAACTGCATATGAGCCTTTAAAATTAACACTTTTGGTTTTTCATGTTAGTGTCCCATAGACTTTATTGGTGTTCCGCAGCTTTCGAATTTGCCACGAACACCGCATAATGTTCGCTGTTCGAGTCGAACTTACGTTCAATATTGACTGTTTCACTGTCTCGTGAATAATCTATCTTTTGACACATTGAGACTCCACTCCACTGCGTCAAGAGTTCATTTTGGAATTCTCTCATGTGCCACTGTGCCCACTGAATCATAGGGAAAGTGGCCATCATGGACCCCAGAATACTCGTGCATGCCCTGGCTGGAAGGTGAACTGCTGCCATCAGTTTTCTCATTTTGTGAGTTAAAGGTTTTATCTTTTCCTGAGGAAGTCCCACTCCTGGGTTGGTTCTAGGTTGCTCTTCTTCCAATTTATTAGCCATCCGAACTGCTGTAGTGTGGATAACAGAATATTTCGGTGGCGGAGGAGAGATTGCTGGCTGTCGGCCAATAGGAGGATATCGTCGAGGTAATGGTGAACCCTCAATCCTCTCTCTCTCAAGAAGGCTATGAGAAGGATTTTTGTGAGTGTTCTGGGCGCAGTCGATATCCCGAACAGTAGGCTTTGGAACTGGAAATGTTGTTGATTCACCGCAAAGCAATTTTTGAAAAGTCGGATGTATGGGGATGTGCAACTAGGCGTCTGACAAATCGATTCAATCTCCAGTGTTTACTGCCATCAGGTTGGATTGGAAACTCTCCATTTGGAATGACTCGACACAAATCCTCCTGTTTAGCCTTTTTAGATTCAAGACTGGACGTAGGTCTCCCGTTTTCTTTTTTAAAAGGAAAAGAGGAGAATAGAAACCTCTTCCTCTCTGATTGAGGGGAACTTGCACGATTGCACTTTTTTGGAATAATTCGAATATGTACTTGATCAACACGTCCCTCTTTTGTAGAGAAGATGGTAGGCTGAAAATGGTCACTGGGAGGACTGTTTTTGAACCTCCACTTGTGGCCTCCGCAGATAGTTGATATTGCCCATGGATCTCTTATGTAATCCATCCAAACCTGCGAAAATAAGCCTGAGTCTGGCCCCTACCGTGGCAGGTTGGACGGTCGTTCTTTCAAAAGGATTTTTGTTGATCTCCGGTGTTAGCGGGTTTTGTTTTTTTGTAGTCGCAGAAAGGAAGATTGGGTATTCCTCCAATTTCGCTTGAACTCCTTTCCAGGTCTGTATGACCTTGCTTCTCTATACCTTTCCGGTAGGTTACGTCTGTATGGCACATGATTTTTCTGTTGCTTTGGCCTTCTGTCGGATGGAATTAGGCCTGATTTACTGCCGGTGACTTTTGAGATGACTGAGTCTAGCTTTTCGCCAAACAGATTTGTTCCGTCATAAGGTATTTTACACCAGTTTGTTTTGGAGGCTGGGTCTGCCACCCATAGCTTCAACCACAGAGCCCTTCTTGATGTCACAGAGGCCAGCATGGCTCTTGCTGATGTCCTGATTATGTCTACCAAAGCTTCTGCAATAAAATCTCTGGCTAGAGTGAGTTCCTGCAGGGCGGACACTACCTTTTCCTGATCGGTTCCTTCCAGGAGTAACTTCTCAGCGTTTGAGGCCCAGCTAGCGATTGCTCTCCCTACTGCTGCCAGTGCAATACCTGGCCTACAGGCACCGCCTGCTGCAGAGTAAGATCTTTTAAGGTCAAGGTCAATCTTGCGATCAAGTGCATCTCTAAAGGTTACTGCGTCTTCAATAGGTAATGTCACGTGTCTGGCGAGGCACATTAGGGATGCATCCACTTCTGGTGCTGAAATAAGAAGGTTAACATTTGGTTCTTTTAGTGAGTATAGTTTTGCCAGTCTGTTGTTTAAACTAGTTTTCATTTCCGGCTTCTGACATTCGTCTTTTATTTAGTCCTCCAGATTCTCTAAGAATGGAAAGGTCTCTGGCCTTTTCAAATTTGAAAAATAATTCAGAGTCTTGTGTGGCGCTTCCTTTGACTCCTCCCAACTGATCGCTTCTTTTACCGATTTTGTGAAGCGGTCTATTAGGGCGAGGTCGAAGCCCGTGGATAATTCTAATCCTTCTGAGTTAGGTGTGAATGAGGATGTGATGAACGGTCTCTGTGCTTGAAGTGTGTAGATCTTGAAGATCTGGCAGGGCTGTTGCAGACAAGCCGGTATTAGTGGAAATGCATTCTTTTAATCCTCTTCATTACCAAACACCCCTTACCTTATGGACTTGTGATGGTCTGCTTAAGCAGCGGCCTCCATGAGTGGAGCAGAAGATAGAGAACCCCCTATAGCATTGCAGGATAAGGAGAAATCAAGGCAAATAGTGCATAGATATAAAAAGTAGAAAAAAACACACGTTTTTTTTTTAAAAAGGTAACTTACCAGGAGAGAGACTGTGGACCACAGAGCAGCAAGGAGCAGATGAGGAAACACAGAGCTTTGAAGCAGGAGGAACCCGTGCTGTTCCTGGAACCGTCTGTCATTTTTTTTAAAAGACAGAGGGGTTTTTAAATGTGTCACCGTTGTGGTGGAAGTGACGTCATTCCCGCACATGAGAGGTATGTGTTCACTGCACGCTGCGCCACATTGGAGACTGGCAGTGGAGCCCTGTTCTTGCGTCACCTCCGGTTGCGCATGCGCAGTACGGCCGCAGCCACCATTATGGAAAGTTTTATAAAGGAACTAGAGAGCCCAGCCAGGATTTGGAGGAAAAAGAAAAAGAAAGAAACGAGCACAATGTTAAGTCACTGGATAAAGGAAAGACATAAGCCCAGAAGGTATAAGTGAAGTGGAGGTCGCTGCAACTTTCTAAGCCTATTTACGGCTTGTATGGTATGAGTTAAAATGACCCCTGAGACCATCAGAGTGGGGCTCCCTCCATATAGCTCATTTAGAGACTGTACAGGCAGGGACTTCCATCCAGGAGAGACTTGAACCTGGCTGGGGCGAATGCGGTAAGGGGCCTGGCGCTATCCATCCAGTCCTAACCAGGTGAGGGAAAAAAAAGGAGAATGGTGAGGTGAGTCTCTCTTCAACTCTTATAGCTAAAGGGGTTGTAAACCCTCATGTTTTTTCACCTTATTGCATCCTATGCATTAAGATGAAAAAACTTCTGTCACTTGATTGGATAGATTGATAGCAGCGCACCCATTGGCTCCCGTTACTGTCAGTCAAATCCAATGACATGGGCGCCGGGGGGTCAGGGCTGAGTCCTACATTCGGCGTCTATGGACGCCGAATGCTTTACTTGGGAGCGTGCCCGCAAGGTAACCCCCCCCCCCGGGAGAGCGCTTCTCCTAGGGAGTTATACAATGCGGGGAGGAGCTACCAGCAGCACCGGAGGACCCCAGAAGTCGAGGATCGGGGCCACTCTGTGCAAAACTAACTGCACTGTGGAGGTAAGTAAGTATGATATGCTTGTTATTTAAAAAAATAAAAATAAATTACAATCACTTTAACCAGTCCTATCAGGTTGTGGGGGCGGAGTCACAACCCGAGTGTGTGCTGCCATAAGATGTGACAGGAAAATAATTTATGTAGATAGTACGAAGACCAAATTTGAACACAAAGGGAGGGAGGGGAGAGGGGAGGTATTTACTGAAACCGGAGAGTGCAAAATCTGGTGCAGCTGTGCATGGTAGCCAATCAGATTCCAGGTTTTATTGTCAAAGCTTAATTTAACAAGCTGTAGTTAGAAGCTGATTAGCTACCATGCAGAGCTTCACCGGATTCTGAGCGCTCCAGTTTCAGTAAATCAACCCCAATGCACAAATAACCGTCAGCAATCACATAGTTAGGGTTGCCACCTGTCCGGTTTTGACCCGGACAGTACGGGTTTAGGAGGCTGTGCCCGGGTTTCCCTCTGCCTCACACCCGGACACCATTTCCAGCTCACAGGGGGTACCATGGGGCCACCTTTCACAAGCCCCAGCACACAGGGGGTCCCGGACAGCAGGGGGATTGTAGCGGCGGGCAGGGGGAGCAATCAATACATAAGGGAGAGAGAGGCGACAGGCAGCTGCTGGTGCGGACGTTTTTAATAAAATAAATGCAAAACAATCCACTCACTCCCCATGTCAGAGCTGTATATGTCAGTCTGTGAAGTCGGCTGTCCCATCCTCCCCTCCAATCAACGCTGCTGTTATCATTCTGAGGAGGAAGCCAATAACACAGAGCTGCGGGGAGACTGCAGTGAGCTGTCAGCCTGGGATGCTGTGACCAATCAGAGCATTCAGGAGGCTTAACCACGCCTCCATCATCAGAGGCTGACAGTTCACATGAGTTTCCCGCGGCTCTCTGTTTCCTCCAGTGATAACAGCAGCGTTGATTGGAGGGGAGGATGGGACAGCCGACTTCACAGACTGACATATACAGCTCTGACATGGGGAGTGAGTGGATTGTTTTTAAGCATTTATTTTATTAAAAACGTCTGCACCAGCAGCTGCCTGTCGCCTCTCTCTCCCTTATGTTTTGACTCCTCTGTGTTCCCCCCCCCCTCTGTGTTTGCCCCCCCCCCCTCCTCCTGTATTTGCCCCCTCCACTGAATTTGCCACCCCCTCCTCTGAATTTGCCACCCCCTCCTCTGAATTTGCCACCCTCTCCTCTGAATTTGCCACCCTCTCCTCTGAATTTGCCACCCTCTCCTCTGAATTTGCCTCTCCCTCCTCTGTATTTGCCTCCCCTCCTCTGTATTTGCCTCTCCCTCCTCTGTATTTGCCTCTCCCTCCTCTGTATTTGCCTCCCCCTCCTCTGTATTTGCACCCCTCCTCTGTATTTGCCACCCCCTCCTCTGTATTTGCCTCCCCCTCCTCTGAATTTGCCTCCCCTCCTCTGTTTTTGCCTCCCCCTCCTCTGTATTTGCCTCCCCCTCCTCTGTATTTGCCACCCCCTCCTCTGTATTTGCCACCCCCTCCTCTGTATTTGCCACCCCTCCTCTGTATTTGCCTCCCCCTCCTCTGTATTTGCCTCCCCCTCCTCTGTATTTGCCTCCCCCTCCTCTGTATTTGCCTCCCCCTCCTCTGTATTTGCCACCCCCTCCTCCCCCTGTATTTGCCACCCCTCCTCTGTATTTGCCTCCCCCTCCTCTGTATTTGCCACCCCCTCCTCTGTATTTGCACCCCCTCCTCTGCCACCCCCTCCTCCTCCTGTATTTGCCACCCCCTCCTCTGTATTTGCCCCCCCCTCCTCTGTATTTGCCCCCCCTCCTCTGTATTTGCCTCCCCTCCTCTGTATTTGCCACCCCCTCCTCTGTATTTGCCCCCCCTCCTCTGTATTTGCCACCCCCTCCTCTGTATTTGCCACCCCTCCTCTGTATTTGCCACCCCCCTCCTCTGTATTTGCCTCCCCTCCTCTGTATTTGCACCCCCTCCTCTGTATTTGCCTCCCCCTCCTCTGTATTTGCCTCCCCCTCCTCTGTATTTGCCTCCCCCTCCTCTGTATTTGCCACCCCCTCCTCTGTATTTGCCACCCCTCCTCTGTATTTGCCACCCCCTCCTCTGTATTTGCCTCCCCCTCCTCTGAATTTGCCACCCCCTCCTCCTGTATTTGCCACCCCCTCCTCTGTATTTGCCACCCCTCCTCTGTATTTGCCACCCCTCCTCTGTATTTGTCACCCCCCCCTCCTCTGTATTTGTCACCCCCTCCTCTGTATTTGTCACCCCCTCCTCTGTATTTGTCACCCCCTCCTCTGTATTTGCCTCCCCCTCCTCTGTATTTGCCTCCCCCTCCTCTGTATTTGCCTCCCCCTCCTCTGTATTTGCACCCCCCTCCTCTGTATTTGTCACCCCTCCTCTGTATTTGTCACCCCCTCCTCTGTATTTGCATCCCCTTCCTCTGTATTTGCACCCCCTCCTCTGTATTTGTCACCCCCTCCTCTGTATTTGTCACCCCCTCCTCTGTATTTGTCACCCCCTCCTCTGTATTTGTCACCCCCTCCTCTGTATTTGTCACCCCCTCCTCTGTATTTGTCACCCCCTCCTCTGTATTTGTCACCCCCTCCTCTGTATTTGCATCCTCTTCCTCTGTATTTGTCACCCCCTCCTCCTGTATTTGCATCCTCTTCCTCTGTATTTGCACTCCTCTTCCTCTGTAATTGTCCCCCTTCTCTGTAATTGTTCCCCTTCTCTGTAATTGTCCCCCTCCTCTGTATTTGCACCCCCTCCTCTGTATTTGCCCCCTCAAATTGCCCCCTAGCTCTGTAATTACCCCCTCCTCTGTATTTGCACCTCATCCTCTGTATTTGCACCCCCTCCTTTGTAGTTGTCCCCCACTCCAAACCCTCTGCTGTCTGGACCCCCCTGTGTACTGGGGTCCCGTGATACCCCCTGTCAGCTGCCATGGGGGTATTGGAGGGAGGAGGATTTGTGCTGGTAGGGGAATAAGATTTGAAATAGGAGAGAATGGGGATAATGGCACCCCAATCACAAAGCAAAACTTCTTTTGGGTGACAGGCATCCCACAATTCTGTTAACGTGATTTTCCCGCGATTTGTCTGGTGACAATCGCGGGAAAACCGCACCGCGGTTGGGGTGCCGTGCCCTGCGCCTCTAAAGTGTTCGGGTTTGGCTTGAAGAAAAGGTGGCAACCCTACACATAGTCCCATAGTTACATAGTAGGTGAGGTTGAAAAAAGACACAAGTCCATCAAGTCCAACCTATGTGTGTGATTATAAGTCAGTAAAATAATTTAGACATGTATGTCTTTTCCCATATGTCAAAGCAGAAGCAGGAAGTAAAAAACAGCACATTGCTTAGTAAAAACAGCACACACAGTAACACATGTTGGCCACACATTTAACCCTTTGATCACCCTAGATGTTAACCCCTTCCCTGCCAGTGTCATTAGTACAGTGGCAGTGCATATTTTTAGCACTGATTACTATATTACATAGTTACATAGTTACATAGTAGGTGAGGTTGAAAAATGACAAAAAGTCCATCAAGTCCAACCTATGTGTGTGATTATATGTCAGTATTACATTGTATATCCCTGTATGTTGCGGTCGTTCAGGTGCTTATCTAATAGTTTTTTGAAACTATCGATGCTCCCCGCTGAGACCACCACCTGTGGAAGGGAATTCCACATCTTTGCCACTCTTACAGTATCACTGGTCCCCAAAAAGTGTCAAAAGTGTCAGTTAGGTGTCCAATTTGTTAGCCGCAATATCGCAGTCTCGCTATAAGTCGCCGATTGTCGCGATTACAAGTAAAAAGTAAAAAATAAATAAAAATTCAATAAATATATCCCATAGTTTGTAGATGCTATAACTTTTGCACAAACCAATCAATATACGCTTATTGGGATTTTTTTTTTAACAAAAATATGTAGCAGAAAATAAAAACCACAGAGGTGATCAAATACAACCAAAAGAAAGATCTATTTGTGGTAAAAAAGGACATACATTTTATTTGGGTACAGTGTCGCACAAGCAATTGTCAGTAAAAGTATGCAGTGGTGTATCGCAAAAAATGGCATGGTCATGAAGGGGGGGTAAACCTTCTGAAGCTGAAGTGGGTAATGTAGGATTCTGCACTTTGCCTCATATAGCCCCAACTTCAATATTTTCATGAAATACAAATATGTGTTTTGGTGCCATTCAGATTTAGAACACCTAAAGCAGCTATGATTACAACTTAGCATTAAACAGTTTAAAACAGTCAGAACTTGAAAATGGTTGCAGATTTGTTGTTTTGGTATACTGCAATTTATACATTTCTATACCATTCCTTTGAATGGACTTTGTATGGTTATTTACTGTATTATATATAAGATTTGACTTACCGAAAAAAAACAGAACCGTGAGATACAACCACCAGCCGTATGGAGACATGGTCCTGAGCAAGAATGTTTGAAGAGTTGTGTGGGAGATATTAGATTGTGGGAATGGAACTGAACCTGTTTTGTACACGCCTGCTTAATCTCATATGAACTAAATACTTGTAACAGAAAAATACCCAGAGCAACGTGAATTTTGTGCATTGTTACTTAGATATAGGATATGAGAATAGAAAATGTCACAGAAGTGAGATATTGATCTCTTATTTCCAGTATGTCCTGTTTCTCAAGTAGTCCATACAGCACTGAGGCTGCTACTTACTATTTGCATGCGCTGGCTCTGTTATCATCTTAATAACACTTATAAAAAAAAAAATAGAAAAATGATGTTGGCTGTATTTAGTTTTTTTTTTTATCAAAGAGTCGTATGTTAGATTACAGATTTGGGAGCCACATCTGATGGGGGAAGTTGGGGGCAGTGAAGGGGGGGGGGGGGTTGAATGCAGAGGTTAGAGCTAAAGACAGAAAGTGAAATGTGGATGGGGGATTCAGAGGTAAGCAGCTGTGTAGTACACCCCTAAACTCTGCAGTATGTACCTAGTGCACCCCCAAACTCTGTATTTAACCCCCCCCCCCCCACACACACACACACACACACACACACTGCACTCAGTATGTAATGCACTCCTGGTATTTAATGCCCCTTTAAGACTCTTTTCCTTTTAGTGAAATTTGACCACACCCACTAATTGATGGGGTAATTAAAACCATGTACTGAAACAGTGAAATTAAATCAATTTTGTCACCCTTGCACCTGGATCTGGATCCCAAGTGAGACCGCTACTCATCCATCTACTTAATTAAGCACTGTGGCTTTAAGTGAAGCTCCAAAAATTCAAAGTCAGCAGCTACACATACTGTAGCTGCTGACTTTTAATATTAGGACACTTACCTGTCCTGGAATGCAGCAATGTCGGCACCCCAGCTCATGCCTTGCTGCTTCACAGCCGGATCCCTACTGCTCATGCACGAAGCGCGCTACTGATCTTCTGAAGTACCCAGGGTTGGAAGATCTACTAAAGCAGGCCAGAAGAGTCTGTAGCCATAGCAAAATGTTGTATGGGCCCCCCCACCACCACCACATAAAAAAAAAAAAGAACTAATGCCAGACACCCCCCTAAGTACAGACACCCCACAGCATTACAGACCCCACCTCAGTGCAGACACCCCCAGCATCAGTGCAGACACCCCCCTCAGTGCAGGACCCCCCCTAGCAGTACAGACACCCCCCCAGTGCACACCATCCCCTCAGTACAGACACCCTTCCAGTGCAGACCTCCCCAACATTACAGACCCCCCAACAGTGCAGACCCACCCCCCTCAGTGCAGACCCCCCTAAGTAGTACAGAACCCCCCCCCCCAGTAGTACAGACACCCCCCTCAGTACAGACCCCCCACCCAAGTGCAGACCCCCTTAGTACAGACAATCCCCCATTACAGACCCCTCCACCTCAGTGCAGGCCCCCCTTAGTACAGACAATCCCCCATTACAGACCCCCCACCTCAGTGCAGACCCCCTTAGCACAGACACCCCCCACCCAAGTGCAGACCCCCCACCTCAGTGCAGACCCCCTTAGTACAGACAATCCCCCATTACAGACCCCCCCACCTCAGTGCAGACCCCCTTAGTACAGACAATCCCCCATTACAGACCCCCCCCCCCCTCAGTGCAGACCCCCTTAGTACAGACAATCCCCCATTACAGACCCCCCCCCTCAGTGCAGACCCCCTTAGTACAGACAATCCCCCATTACAGACCCCCCCCACCTCAGTGCAGACCCCCTTAGTACAGACAATCCCCCATTACAGACCCCCCCCACCTCAGTGCAGACCCCCTTAGTACAGACACCCCCCATTACAGACCCCCCCACCTCAGTGCAGACCCCCTTAGTACAGACAATCCCCCATTACAGACCCCCCACCTCAGTGCAGACCCCCTTAGTACAGACACCCCCATTACAGACACCCCCACCTCAGTGCAGACCCCCTTTGTACAGACAATCCCCCATTGCAGACCCCCCACCTCAGTGCAGACCCCCTTAGTACAGACAATCCCCCATTACAGACCCCCCCCCCCACCTCAGTGCAGACCCCCTTAGTACAGACAATCCCCCATTACAGACCCCCCCACCTCAGTGCAGACCCCCTTAGTACAGACAATCCCCCATTACAGACCCCCCCACCTCAGTGCAGACCCCCTTAGTACAGACAATCCCCCATTACAGACCCCCCCCACCTCAGTGCAGACCCCCTTAGTACAGACACCCCCATTACAGACCCCCCCACCTCAGTGCAGACCCCCTTAGTACAGACAATCCCCCATTACAGACCCCCCACCTCAGTGCAGACCCCCTTAGTACAGACAATCCCCCATTACAGACCCCCCACCTCAGTGCAGACCCCCTTAGTACAGACACCCCCCATTACAGACCCCCCCACCTCAGTGCAGACCCCCTTTGTACAGACAATCCCCCATTACAGACCCCACCACCTCAGTGCAGACCCCCTTTGTACAGACAATCCCCCATTACAGACCCCCCCACCTCAGTGCAGACCCCCTTAGTACAGACATCCCCATTACAGACCCCCCCACCTCAGTGCAGACCCCCTTAGTACAGACACCCCCATTACAGACCCCCCCACCTCAGTGCAGACCCCCTTTGTACAGACAATCCCCCATTACAGACCCCCCCCCCCACCTCAGTGCAGACCCCCTTTGTATAGACAATCCCCCATTACAGACCCCCCCCACCTCAGTGCAGACCCCCTTAGTACAGACAATCCCCCATTACAGACCCCCCCACCTCAGTGCAGACCCCCTTAGTACAGACACCCCCACCTCAGTGCAGACCCCCTTAGTACAGACACCCCCATTACAGACCCCCCCACCTCAGTGCAGACCCCCTTTGTACAGACAATCCCCCATTACAGACCCCCCCACCTCAGTGCAGACCCCCTTTGTACAGACAATCCCCCATTACAGACCCCCCCCACCTCAGTGCAGACCCCCTTAGTACAGACACCCCCACCTCAGTGCAGACCCCCTTAGTACAGACACCCCCATTACAGACCCCCCCCACCTCAGTGCAGACCCCCTTAGTACAGACACCCCCATTACAGACCCCCCCACCTCAGTGCAGACCGCCATCAGTAGACACCCCCAGCAATGCAGACACCCCCACCCATTACAGACCCCCCCGGGTAGTGCAGACCCCACAGCAGACACACAGCAGACCCCCCCACCTCAGTGCAGACCCCCATCAGTAGACACCCCCAGCAATGCAGACACCCCCACCCATTACAGACCCCCCCGGGTAGTGCAGACCCCACAGCAGACACACAGCAGACCCCCCCACCTCAGTGCAGACCCCCATCAGTAGACACCCCCAGCAATGCAGACACCCCCACCCATTACAGACCCCCCCGGGTAGTGCAGACCCCACAGCAGACGATGCCCCCGGCCCTTACATACCTCAGAAACAGCGCCATGTGTGTCCCTCCTCCCAGGCTCCTCCTCCTCTCTGAATGTAAACAGAGAGGAGGGGAGGCGGCTTCGGTCCGCGCCGCTGTGTCCCTCCTGCGCTCCAGTCCAGAAGGCACGGTGAGCGGCGTTAGTGGTGCGGCTGCCGCTACCCACGGGTGTCACCCCCGCTAGCGGGTGTCACCCGGCGCGGCCCGCTCCCGCCTAGAAACGCCGCTCACCGGGCCCTTGATTGGCTGCGGGCCCCATAGCGACCGCATGTGTCGCTATGGCGGTAGTTCCGCCACTGGTAGTTCACCGCTGCAGATGAAGGTAGAGATTGGCCGGGCAGCCAAGTAGTAATACTGAGTCTGGTGCTACAGTAGAATCAGGCAAAGCGTAGTCTAGGCAAGGTGGGTCATACACAGGTAGACAAAACTGTACCAAATCAGAAGCAAGCATGCAGGGTCAAAACTAGCCAGGTCATACATGAATATACAGAGCAGATATTATCTGGGTCAAGCAGTGGCACACAAAGCTAACCACTCTATCACAAGCACTGATTTGTGCTGATACAGGTGATTTAAAGTTGAGCTGGTCAATCACTGTTGTTTCCCAGGCAAAGGCTGTGTCAGGTGAGTTTGGCTGGGTCTTAAAGGGATCCTAGTACTGACACCAAGAATACGTGGCGTAAAGGGAAAGGATCACTATTGGTTGGCAACCATCCTTGACCACCGTTATAAGGGGAAAGTCTCAGAACACATCTTGTCCCCACAGAGAATATAGAAGATTAAATATTTTGAGGACACCTTAAAGAGGAGTTTATTGAACGATTTTACTGACTAGTAAGGTTACAGTGTCGTGGAAAATTTAGTTTTGAGGCTTCTGTTGGTCAAGAGAGGAGCGGTGGATAAGGCAGCCGCCTAAGTGATGCATTTCTCAATTTTTTTAGTCCTCGTTGCCCAGGGCTGTCAGCTTACACATCCCATTGACAGCGTCTGCATCACATGATGGACGATTATCTAGGGGCGAAAACAGAGATGGAGAGCTTTCCAGTCGACGATCCACTGGCCTACTGGGTCATGAGAATAGACCACTGGACAGAACTTGCCCAGTATGCTATTGAGATGCTGGGGTGCCCTGCATCCAGCGTGCTTTCCAAACGGGCATTCAGTGCTGCTGGAGGTTTTGTTACTGATCATAGAACATGTCTGTCCACAGACTCCATGGACCATCTGACTTTTATCAAAGTGAATCAGTCCTGGATAACCAGCAGCTATGAATTCCCTGATGCCGATGTCGCCAATAAAGTGTTTTTGGGATGTGGAGTCTCTGCAGGACTTCTAGGCTACCTAGTGTTGTGGGTATTGATTTTATCTGGAAGAATGTTTTTGGTGTAGGTTTCATGGGCACAATTAACACCCAAAGAACAATTTTTTCGCACCCACCTGTTTGACATGGACTGTATTTTTTTTTTTTTTTCCGTTGCAGCAGGTGGTGCAGAGAAATTTGCCGACTATAGTCTACAGCTGGTGGTGTGTTGCTGGGATATGTGCTGCAAGGACCTGGGACACCCTGTGCTATACCAGCATTCCTGTCAGTGGAGGCTGCTGAGAGATCATGCAGTATAGCAGGGACAGACTGAGGTGAGTAAGGAGGAGGGACAGATTTGTGCCCCTTTTGTGTGGATTTTAGGTGCTCTTGCCAATGGGCTGAGTGGTGGGAGGTTGAATGCCTTGTCAAGCATGTGGTACCCAAATGGTTGGTATTTTTGCCACGCTTGATGTGCTTGAGACAAAGTTTGCAAATAGCAACAGCGCACATGTCACATGTACTAAAAACGGCCCAGATAGCTGAGCTGTGGGAAGTGGGCCAGGAGATAACAGCTCCACAATGTGATGGAATAGGGTGACTGCTCTCTACTCTTCCATGATGGCTGCCTCGTTGGGGTTGGGGTTGTGCCCAGTGTTACCAACCTACCCTATTGAAATTTACTGGCACAAATGCATTAAGGTGAAAAAACACGAGGATTTACAACCCCTTTCAGTCTAGATTTGCCCAAGAAATTGACAGATCCAGGCTGAATGTCTGAGTGAAAGGGCGCTAAATGGACTGTTTTCAAGATATTCATAAGCAACTTTCTAAAAGAAAAACTATTTTTTTTAACAATCCCCAGGTTGCGACCAGATGGCTGGATACCCATGCATATTTATATGCCACTGTATGTTTCTAACAATCCAACCTGCTTGTTTGTCACTGACATGCTATTTGTATTACCATCATTACCATCAGTACTTACTGTAATTTGTCTGTTTTTCTATATAAAGTTCTCCCGTGTTAGTACCTGTTTAGGCTGCAAGCCCCTATTGGTGCTCATGACTCTACATCTTTACATCTTTCTCCTTTGTGCGGGCAGATTAGATGATCGAGTACAGGGAATATGGGTCATTTCCTTCACTTTACTGGTATTTATAGCCAGTATTGTTTCACTTTACTACTTAACTCTTAAATCTTCATGCATTGTGCATGATAAATATGAAACATAAGCTTAACTATCATCCTATGGTCTACAGCCACTGTCTAGTTGGAAGCCTAAAATATTTTTCTGCTTATGATCATGGAGATCAATGTCTACAAGGCATACACAGCAAAGAAAATGTATCCTCATGAGTCTTGATGATACAAGCTTCTACCTACACTTGCATTTTTTCTAAATATGTCTCACAAATTGTACAGATTTTTGGATAGGCCAGAATTTTTATGGGAGAGAGCAAGCAGTTTGCATGTATAATTGCACATTTCAGAGACTGAACATAGAAAAAGATTACAGGTTTGCACCTTAGATATTAAACCTTTATGGCTCGGTTGCAATTTCTGAGTGACTAAGCGAGCGTATTACATCTGAATTTTTTGGGGGATATTTTCTGCAAAAATGCGTATTTTTGTGTTAAATTGAAAATAATAAAAAAAAACTAGTTTGCACCACACATTTGATGCCTACAAAACTGGTTTCATGTTTCACATCTTTAATAAAGGAAAAATTGACAAATTTGTTGTTAAGCGTGTAACCCTCTTCTGACAGGCATGCAGCAAGTAGATTGCAAGTAGAGATATTAGATTTGGAGATAAGATTTTTTTTTTTCCAGGAATGAATCAAAGCAGTACATATTAACAGATTTGCAAAACAGTTTTTTCATTTTCAAATACTTTTATTAGTACAGTAAAGGGTAACATACAGAGAATAGCAACTTTTGCAAATTAACCCCAAGGAAAAGGAGGTAAAACTGAGTGTACAATAAGGCACCTAATTACCTGCAGTCCTAAAAAGCGTGTTAAACAACAAAAGCGATGATATTAAACATTTATTGAATGTAGTATAGCACTATACGTGGAAATATAAGTAACCTCATATGCCCAACTTGAATGTGTGAGGGTAAAGGGGAAAAAAAAGGAGGAGGGATCCTTAATTGATTAACCGCCAAACCTACAAATTATATCTTGTAATATAACATGCTAGGGACAGCAGTCATTATATGAAAAGAGGAACTAGGGGTTTAGGGGATGGCAAAATGAGGAAACTGGGTATTGGATTTGCACACAATTGAGTGAGACTGACGTCATGTCAAATTACGGGCTACTCCAGCACAGGAGAGTTTGTGGGTAAAAGGGGCCAATGAATCATAAAAAAAGGAGGAGGGGAAAATAAATAAGACCAGAGAAATAAAAAGGGGAGGGTAGGGGAGGAAGAAAAGGACAAGAACAAATCCCGGGGGGTGGGATCATGGATCCATTACATAGGAACTCTGAGGGCACACATTTGAAATGGTCAAGGGAGTGGTAATGTTTAATCAAAGTCATCCGGGAGATAGTGATCCAACCAAGGTTTCCACAAGCGTTCATATTTCCTGACCCTGTCTAATAAAACTGCTTCAACTTTGACATGTATCATGGCTCTGGTGTTTCCACTGGAGTCCTCTTCCACTCATCCATGACGACATCACCGTGCTGGTGGATGTTAGAGACCTTGCGCTCCTCCACCTTTGGTTTAAGGATTCCCCACAGATGCTCAATAGGGCTTAGGTCTGGAGACATGCTTGGCCCATCACCTTTACCCTCAACTTCTTTATCAAGGCAGTGGTCATCTGAGGTGTGTTTGGGGTTGTTATCATGTTGGAATACTGCCCTGCAGCCCAGTCTCCAAAGGGAGGGGATCATGCTCTGCTTCAGTATGTCACAGTACATGTTAGCATTCATAGTTACCTCAATGAACTGTAGCTCCCCAGTGCTGGCAGTACTCATCCAGCATCAGACCATGACACTCCCACCACCATGCTTGACTGTAGGCAAGTTACACTTGTCTTTGTACTCCTCACCTGGTTGCCGCCACACACGCTTGACACCATCTGAACCAAATAAGTTTATCTTGATCTCATCAGACCACAGGACATGGTTCCAGTAATCCATGTCCTTAGTCTACTTGTCTTCAGCAAACTGTTAGCAGGCTTTATTGCTCTATTGTGCATCATATGTAGAAGAGGCTTCCTTTTCGGACTACAGCCATGCAGACCAATTTGATGCAGTGTGCGGCGTATAGTCTGAGTCTGACAAGATGACCCCCCATCCCCTCAACCTCTGCAGCAATGCTGGCAGCACTCATACTTCTATTTCCCAAAGGCAACCTCTGGATATGACGCTGAGCATGTGCACTCAACTTCTTTGGTCGACCATGGTGAGGCCTGTTCTGAGTGGAACTTGTCCTGTTAAACCGCTGTATGTCCTTGGCCACCGTGCTGCAGCTCAGTTTCAGGGTCTTGACAATCTTCTTATAGCCTAGGCCATCTTTATGTAGAGCAACAATTCATTTTTTTAGATCCTCAGAGTTATTTGCCATGAGGTGCCATGTTGAACTTCCAGTGACCAGTATGAGAGAGTGAGTGATAACACCAAATTTGACACACCTGCTCACCATTCACACCTGAGATCTTGTAACACTAACAAGTCACATAACATCGGGGAGGGAAAATGGCTAATTGGGCCCAATTTGGACATTTTCACGTAGGGGTGTACTCACTTTTGTTGCCAGCGGTTTAGACATTAATGGCTGTGTGTTGAGTTATTTTGAGGGTACAGCAAATTTACACTGTTATACTAACTGTACACTCACTACTTTACATTGTAGCAAAGTGTCATTTCTTCAGTGTTGTCACATGAAAAGATATAAGAAAATATTTACAAAAATGTGAGGGGTGTACTCACTTTTGTGAGATACTGTATCTGGTAAGACAATTCCAACACCTACACCAAGGTGGTCCCACAAGGTATATGCTAAACACCTTACTGACCTCCTGGATTATTTGGATGTGGAAGCTCCCTTCAAAAACATTGCCTCACTTTTACTTTAAAGTGTGGAATAAATGTAAAAATATCCTCTCAGTGAAGATACTGACTAACTATACTTTAATATGGTATAATCCAGATCTTCTTCAATTTACTCCCTAGAAGATACCGCCTTTAAAATGACCAACACATATTGCAACACTGGGTATCTGATATTGATGTTCTAATGGATAGACAATGGTTTAGCATACTAGAGGAGGTTTTACTAAATTATAGCCAGAGACTTAAGCCGGCCACAGGAACCAGCCGAGTTTCAAACCGTTTATGGGCAGGCTGAATATACCAAGTTGATCGATCGATCACCTAGGGTACAAGCAGCCTGCTGGATTTTACTTCTTTACATTCTTTACTAATTTACATTCAGCTCAGGGGGCTGTCATTTGGTACTGTAGGAATCAGTCGTGTGTAACAGGTCATTATTTTTTTTATTTTTTGGTGAGTTGGCAAGCATCATAACAAATGAAAGATTTACAACAGGGGGCTTTTTGGGGATTTTTTATTTTAGCAAATAAGGAGCTTGTGAAATATGTGGGTGTCTTTATTTCTATGTTACACTTTTTTTAGTGAATGGGTAGGGTCGCTATGTACCCCATACTTATTATCATGGGAAGGGGCTATCTGGGGTCCTCCTTATTACTAAAAGGGTCTTCCAGATTCTGATAAGCCCTATGCTCGTAGACCCCTACAACCACTGCCCAGGGTTGTGGGGGTAAGGCATTTGTCCTTATCAACATGGGGACACAGTACTTTGCCATGGGGGACCCCCATATGTTGAGTTGGCTGGTATTGCTTGGAGGGATGCATGCTCATCTCCCCCTCACCTGGCCAGCTAGCCTGCTTGCTAGGGTTAAATCAGAAGTAAACCCATCCATAAAACAGTTTCATTTCCAGCACATGCCGGAAATGTAACACTCCCATGCTCTCAACCAGTCAAACCATCCAATGGCTTGTGTCATAACTGATCACAAGTGCAGCATCATGGCAGTTGTAGATTAAACAGAGGCAAAGATGGCAAAAATTCCTATTAGAGCATAGGCTCTAATAGGCATTAAAAAAAGCACACCCAGGTGTGTTAGCAAAGCAAATTAATATTTGCTTTGCTAACACAGAACCACCTCTCAGCCAATCAGGAGGCGTGGATGTAATACAAGGCACCAGATTGGCTGAAGGTAGAGGCGATCTCATTGGCCGCCTAGCAAAGCAGGAAGAAGACACGCACAGAGGACACATGGAGGACACGGAGCCATCGCCGTGCTACCCGGCCCACAGCTCTCCGCCTGTCCTGCTGCCTGACCCACCACCACGATGGGGTCAGTTCCGGGCAGACAGCTGGTGGGCAGGGGGGCACAGTGGCTGCATTTTATGGGCACAAAGGCTGCAATTGATGGAGCACAGTTGGCTGCATTTGCTTGGCACAGTGGCTGCATATGATGGGCTCAGAGGCTGCATATGATGGGCACAGTGGCTGCATATGATGGGCAAATTTGGCTGCATATGATGGGCACAGTTGGCTGCATATTATGGGCACAGTTGGCTGCATATGGTGGGCACACGTGGCTTCTTTTGCTGGGCACAGAGTCTGCATATGGTGGGCACAGTGGCTGCATACGATGGACACAGTTGGCTGCATATGATGGGCAGAGTGGCTGCATATGATGGGCACAGTTGGCTGCATATGATGGGCAGAGTGGCTGCATATGAGGGGCACAGTTGGCTGCATATGATGGGCAGAGTGGCTGCATATGATGGAAACAGTTGGCTGCATATGATGGGCACAGTGGCTACATATGATAGACACAGTTGGCTGCATATGATGGGCAGAGTGGCTGCATTTTATGGGCACAGTTGGCTGCATATGATGGGCACAGTGGCTGCGTAGGATGGACAGAGTGGCTGCATATGATGGGCACAGGGGCTGCAATTGATGTTTTTGTTTCAGTATTTTTCAGTTAGTTTGTGCCCCCCCAAAAATTTTGAGCACCAGCCGCCACTGCCCACCAACATAAACTTCAATGGGGGTGAGCGGACAGCAACATGTTTCGGGGACCCCTCCCCCTTTGTCAAGCTAGGAAGCAACATGTTTCAGGGGCTCCTCCTCTTTATCAAGCTTGACCACAGAGGGATGTCTAAAACATGTTGCTGCCCATTTACTCCCACTGAAGCGTGTTTCGCTGTGAGACGAGGTGCATGTAGGAGTAGGATGGCCGTAGATGCTGCCAGTACCATTTGGTGTGTCTGGTAACGAAGGGAAGGGGGGAGGAGTCTGGTGACATTGAAGTTCTGATTGAATGTAATGCGTACAGGGGAGGAGTTACGCATGACGTCACCCGCTTCTGCCCTACAGAACTAACACGATTGTGGGCTTTACATGCTGTGTTTTTATCATCTTTATGTGAGTAGTTTGTGTTTGAACACAAAAATTTAATCTTAAGCGGTGAGCACTTAGATCTTTTCTTTCTACCCATGACCTGGCGTCCTTGCTGAGATCTAAGGAGACGTGAGAGAAGTTTATGGTCCGTGTTAACCCTTTGATACCCGCTTGCATGACCACCTGTTTGCACAGGGGTCCATGCCAAAAGGTAAGAGTGATTAGTTAGACCGGAGGTGGAGGGATTGTCATGCTACTGTGGGAAAAAAAATTACTTACGTCCGTGCTACAGTTTGAATTTAAAACGTATTTGTGTGAACTGTGAAGTTAAGTCATGGATTGTGGAAACTAGTGTTGGGTGATTGTATATAGTGTATACCACATTTACCACTGACTAATGCAGAGTTGCAATGCAAGGAGATCAGCTAAAAGTAGTTGGATCTGTATGTGCATTATAATTAATCAAAATTAGTTGATTAATGGATTAAAAAAAAATCGATTAATCAAACAAACAACGAAAATTTTAATCAGTAACAGCTCTAGTTTTTATGTTAGGTATGTGTACTTAAGCGCTATAATGGGTATTCAAAGACAGAACGGCAACAATGTTTTTAAGATAGCCAAATGATGATGCTGCAACCCATATATTAGTGTTCTCACACGTGGAAGAAATGGTTTTTAAAATACACACACAATGTTAATAATTATGTGAAATGGGTGCGCTCTCAATCAACCTTAAAAATCGTGTAGATCTAATTAAAAATTGCTTGTGCAATGATACTATTCAAGTGATGTGTAAAACCTCCTTAAAATCCGTGCACTGAGTGTGTATACATAAATAAATAAATACATAAAACCATATGTAAATATATAAATAAGTGGATCCTTTTCCTTTTTGTGGTACCAGTGATTAAGTGATATTTGTGCGATAGTGCTGTGAATAAAAGACAGTTTAAGAATGAGGTAAAACCACGTTTACATTCCAACCCTTAAAAAATCCATGCGTTTAAAACTGAAAAAAAAAAAGCATTAAAAAATACATGCGTTTAAAACTGGAAAAAAACGCATTAAAAAATCCATGCGTTTAAAACTGAAAAAAATGCATTTAATTGTGCGATTTATTTGTGGAAAAACGCATATTGGGTTATGCGATTAAATTGGGAGAAACACCATAGGTGTTTTTAGAATCCTTTAGGAGTCCATGCATCTAATTGATGTCTCCTTAGGTGTTTAATTTGCGGTTGCTTAGACAGGTGTTGTTCCTGATTAGTTAGTGCTGAGATGTTTTACTAACTAATTGCCCTTTGGTGTTGAGCACAGGTTAAAACTTGAAGGACAAAAGGTGTACACCACAAATGAGAAAGATAAGCACCATTTAGTAAATGTATATTTTTGAGCAGGTATACACATAATACTTTTACTTATCTTTAGTTGTGGTGTCCTCTTTCCTGCTGATCACGTCCTTACTATCTCTTCCGTGTTTATCAAGGGATCATAATCCCTTGATAAAGACACGTGGGCGTGTCGCAACGCGTCGGGAGGAGGAGCTAAGCAACACTACTGAGACAAGCAGGGCAGGGAGCCCAAACAGTGCCTGACATATTTCTAACCACCGCGCTTCGTTCGTAGGGTGCTGTGTAAGTAGATGGGCTTCAGCCACAACACATGCACACCATTCAAAGTATAACTATATTGCGCAATGGTTTTTTATCTGTCTTCTATCCTCATGCAAACACGGAAGAGATAGTAAGGACGTGATCAGCAGGAAAGAGGACACCACAACTAAAGATAAGTAAAAGTATTATGTGTATACCTGCTCAAAAATATACATTTACTAAATGGTGCTTATCTTTCTCATTTGTGGTGTACACCTTTTGTCCTTCAAGTTTTAACCTGTGCTCAACACCAAAGGGCAATTAGTTAGTAAAACATCTCAGCACTAACTAATCAGGAACAACACCTGTCTAAGCAACCGCAAATTAAACACCTAAGGAGACATCAATTAGATGCATGGACTCCTAAAGGATTCTAAAAAACACCTATGGTGTTTCTCCCAATTTAATCGCATAACCCAATATGCGTTTTTCCACAAATAAATCGCACAATTAAATGCATTTTTTTCAGTTTTAAACGCATGGATTTTTTAATGCGTTTTTTTTTTCAGTTTTAAACGCATGGATTTTTTAATGCGTTTTTTTTCAGTTTTAAACGCATGGATTTTTTAAGGGTTGGAATGTAAACGTGGTTTTACCTCATTCTTAAACTGTCTTTTATTCACAGCACTATCGCACAAATATCACTTAATCACTGGTACCACAAAAAGGAAAAGGATCCACTTATTTATATATTTACATATGGTTTTATGTATTTATTTATTTATGTATACACACTCAGTGCACGGATTTTAAGGAGGTTTTACACATCACTTGAATAGTATCATTGCACAAGCAATTTTTAATTAGATCTACACGATTTTTAAGGTTGATTGAGAGCGCACCCATTTCACATAATTATTAACATTGTGTGTGTATTTTAAAAAGCTCTAGTTTTTAGGTACTCGTTAAGCCGAATCTCAGCCAGTTTAACAGGGACTGGCCGAGATTTGAACGATCTATAAGTAGGCTGAATGTACCCAAGTTGACCCTAGGTTGTAATAGCAGATGAGCAACCTGATCTTCACGGGATGGCACCAGTTTGCATGTCATTGTTACAGAGGGCATTACCACCACTTTATAATGTACATTATAAGACACAATACCTACAGAGCATTCACCCCTGCTTGACTTTTTCACTCTTTGTAGGATTATAACCTGGGTTTACACTGAATGTTTTGGGGGATTTTTACCATATAATTTACACAACATACTTAACATTTTGAAGGTGCAGAATATTTTTTATTGTGCCAAAAATAAAATAATCAAACAAGCAGATATTTGTATAAGTGTTAACCCCAAACCACGGAACACCTTTGGATGCAAATACAGTCACCAATATTTTCCCACGTTCTTCCTATAAAAATGTAAGGTTGGATGGGGACATTTGGTGAGAAGTAATTTACATTCTTGTCACATATTCTCAGTTGGAATAAGTTCTCGGCTTTGTCTTTCTAAAATATTTAGGTTATTGGTTTTAAACCCCCAATGCAGTGTAGTTTTGAACGTTTTTTGGGGGCCTGCTAGACATTTAGCCTCCAACCCAGTCTTGGTTTCTTACAGACTAAAAGGGATTTAAAGTGGGGTTGCGGTCAAAAAAAAAAAGGGGGCTTAAAAATCATAAAAAAAAGAAAAAAAAAATAATTGGAAAAAAAATTTTTTTTTACTAACCTCTAAATGCCTGTTGCTAGGGGGTCCCTCGTAGTCTGCCACCTTCAGTGCCCGGGCTAAACGTCACTTCCCCCTCGGTGCCGCACAGTCATCTGGGACCTGTCATGTGTCCCAGATGACTGAGCGTCAAATCACGGCGCACGGCGCCGCTCGCGCATGCGCAGTGGGTGCCCGGCTGTGAAGCCGCAGCCGGGTTCCCACATTAGGAATGCCGACGGAGCGAGCGGCTCGGGGAATGAGGGGGGGCCTCGTTCCCCCGCATCGCTGGACCCTGGGACAGGTAAGTGTCCGATTTTTAAAAGTCAGCAGCTGCAGTATTTGTAGCTGCTGACTTTTAAAAAAAAAAAAAATAATTTTTTTCCCCAGGACGGAGCTCCGCTTTAATAAGGATTAGGATGCATTTGGCATCCCTTTTACCCTCCATCCTGATCAGTTGCTCCATCTCCACCACTAAACAGAATTCTACAACATGCTAACTCTGCTATATTCTCAGGGAGATGAGCAGCATTTCCTTTATGTGAACATTGATTTGCAATAAGTCAATGACTATATAACTTTTTTCCATGTTTCATCCCAAATGCTTTTTAGGTTTAAGCCTCATACACACGATCGGATTTTCAGACGGAAAATGTGTGATGTCAGGCTGTTGGCAGAAAATCCGACCGTGTGTATGCTCCATCGGACAATTGTTGTCGGATTTTCTGCGGACAAATGTTGGATAGCATGTTTTAAAATTTTCCGCGGACAAATGTCTGTCGGATTTTCCGAGCATGTGTACACAAGTCAGTTGGACAAAAGTACAAAATACAAACACGCATGCTCGGAAGCAGGGACGAGCCGGAAGCGTTCGCAATGGAGAATTAACATTCGTGACGTGGCAAATTATGAAAACTCGAAATGCAGCGCACATTCTCTTCTTTTTTAATGGGATAATAATGAAGCTGCTTTGCTGGTGATACTGATGGAGTCATTGCAAACAAATTTTTAAAGGCTTTTTTTTTCTAGTGATATCAAGAATAATATTATTTTTTTATTATTTTTTTTTTGGGCAAGTTACCATCACCATTATCCCGTAGTTTTTAAGATCAAAGATACAACTATGTTGGTGTCCCTTGTCAATTTTACATTGTATTTTTTTAAAGCGGTTCTGCACTCTGAAAAAAAAAATTTTTTTTTAGGACGTAATATAAAGTATGCTTACCTTTATTAGGGGACTCACCTGTTCCATCTTCCATCTCGATCGCCGCCGGTTTTCGTCCGATGAAGTTCCTCGTCTTCTTCTTTAGTGCTGGGGGCCATCTTGCCTGTGGGCATGTGAAACACCCACAGGAACTTTAGATGGCCCAGCATGCACCGCCGTTACTCGCGCGTGCGCAGTAACGGCACATCTGCCGACATCTCACGAGATTTCGGCAGATGTGGCCGAAATCTCGGGAGATTTCGGAAGATGTGGCCGAAATCTCGCGAGATTTCGGAAGATGCCCGCACTGACTTCTGGGATCAATGACACCAGATCCCAGGAGACAGTGCGGCGTGACGACGATCGACGCAAGACCCCGCCCGCCGCCGCAGAGGGAGAAGACCGGAAGTCTTCAATTACAAGGTAAGTAAAAAAAAAAAAAAAAAACATTTCATTTAGTACTCTTTGCCTGATTTGGAAGGCAAAGAGATTTACTAAATGAAATGAGTGCAGAACCGCTTTAAATGTAACTGTCTACTCCTAAAATGTAATTTGAAGTAAAACACATAGCCAAGTATTATTCTACACAATTTTTTATTGTGCATTAAAAAAAGAAAACAAATAAAATTAGACATGCTATCTGCCAATAGAACTTAACCAAAAAGTGCATTCAATGCATCCAAAAATATAGAAAATATACCAAATCAAATCATTATTCAACCAAAAAAATTATGTCAAAGCAATAACTCCAAGGCCAATAATAAAAAACACGTTATCTTACGCAACATGGCTGGTTGGCCAACGGGTGTTCAGAAACTAACTCAAAAGCATGAAATGAAAAGCGCAAATTAACACTCACCAAACATCTACTAACACGAAATTAGCAGAAGGAGCCCAAAGGGTTCCCTAAAGAGATGAAAAACCATGTAGTACGTCAATACGTTCGTGATTGTTGGCCAACAATTGTGTGCCGTGTGTATGCAAGACAAGTTTGGACCAACGCCCTTCAGATTAAAGTCCACGGTTTTGTTGGCCAACAATCCGATCGTGTGTACGAGGCTTTAGGCTGCTGTCACACTGGGGCGGTTTGCAGGCGTTATTGCGCTAAGAATAGCGCCTGCAAACCGACCCAAAACAGCTGTTGCTGTTCCTTCAGTGTGAAAGCCCGAGGGCTTTCACACTGAAGCGGTGCGCTTGCAGGACGCTCAAAAATGTCCTGCAAGCCGCATCTTTGGCTCGCTATAGGAGCAGTATATTTACCGCTCCTATAGCGTCCGGTCCCATTGAAAACAATGGGGGAAGCCCGCCGAACCCGCCCGCAAAACGCCGCTGCAGCGGCGGTTTGCGGGCGGTATTGACCCTTTTTCGGCCGCTCGCGGGGGTAAAAACACCCCGCGAGCGGCCGCAATGCGCCGCTAAAACGCTGGTAAAGCGGCACTAAATATAGCGCCGCTTTACCGCCAGCGCCCCCACCGCTCCAGTGTGAAAGCAGCCTTAGAGTCAGGTGTTCAGGTTTAAAGCAGAAGTTCAGCCTAAAACGAACTAACTCTAAATCTACTAGCAGCCACATTCTAAAGGCCCATACACACGATCCGGAAATCGGATTGAAAAATGCATATAACGAGCTGTCTGCTGATTTTCAGATCGTTTGAACAGTGCTTTCGACAGATGATTTTGCTTTTGCAAAAAAAGCTATACATACCATTTCTGTAGCTGATCTGGTCCGGCTCCAGCGGTGGAGGCTGTGTGGAAGAGACAACCGACAATGGCTGGGAAATGCCTGGGAAGTGACGCCACCCATAGAATTACTATGGGGCTTCCATTGGCGGCTGCCTCTCCTGCACACTCCAACATAGAGAAGCCGCCGCTGATAGCTCAGCTTGGGACCAGACCGGAGCGGTTGCAGAAAAGGTACGTATAGTGATTTTTGCTTTACATGGTTAGATAGATTCGTTTTAGAATGTGGCTGCCAGTAGATTTAGAGTTAGTAAATTTTTTGGCTGAAAGTCTACTTTAAATTAATTCTAGATTTAAGTTTTGGTGGTTTGAGGTTAAGTTACATTTTAGGGCTAAGATTAAGTCTTAATAGGAATGCATAGAGTATTAAATACAAAATATGCCATGCTTGAAACTCAATATATTAGAGTGTTACTAAACCCAGGATCCTGCATTCACTATATCTGGTCTCCCAGATGCACAAAATTCCACGCATGCTCAGAATCAAGCAGAAGAGCAGCACTGGCTATTGAACTTCATTTTTCTTGGCTCGTCATACGTGTTGTACGTCACCGCGTTCTTAGTGTTCGGCATTTCCGACAACATTTGTGTGACGTGTGTATGCAAGACAAGTTTGAATCAACATCCGTCAGAAAAAAATCCAGGATTTTGTTGTCGGAATGTCCGATCGTCTATACGCGGCATAAGTATAACAAGCATGCTTTACTGCATATATAGACTGATTTTACTGTTGTGGGTTTAGTAACACTTTAACTATATTAAAGTGTTACTAAATCCACAACAGTAAAATCAGTCTGTATA
>CM053034.1:48838119-48893929 GCA_028564925.1 Lithobates sylvaticus
CAAGGCTTTTGATATCTTTTTATATCCTTTTCCATCGTGACCCCGTGATGTGATGCCACATGACGTCAGAAGGGGCATCAGTTTACATCACCGGGTGGCCCTGTCCTCAGCTATATAACAGCTGTCATCGTGAAGAGGATTCAGACGGCGGAAGCCTCCCATGGAGGCGGAGTTGTTGCATTTTTTTAGTTTTTGCTCAGTCTGTCGGCGCTGTGATCGAAAATGAATAGACATCGCATGACAGTTTTTTTTTTAAATAAAGGACTTGTCCCAAATTGTCTACTGTCATTTTTACTATTTTTGACACTTTTTTTTGGTGAATGAGTATGAGTACAATGTACCCGATTCCCATTCACATGGGGGGGGCGGGATCTGGGGGGTCTCCTTGTTAAAGGGGGCTTACAGATTACGATAATTCCCCCGCCCGCAGACCCCTACAACCACCGGGCAAGGGTTGTGGGGATGAGGTCTTTGTCCCCATCAACATGGGGACAAGTTGTTTTGGGGGGACTCCAAAACACCCTCCCCATGTTGAGGGCATGTGGCCTGGTACGGTTCAGGAGGTGGGGCACTCTCTCATCCCCCCTTTTCCTGTGGCCTGCCAGGTTGCAGGCTCGGATAAGGGTCTGGTATGTTTTTTTGGGGGGGACCCCTATGCCATTTTTTTAAAAATGTTGGTGCAGGGTTCCCCTTAATATCCATACCAGACCTGAAGGGCCTGGTATGGACTGAAGGGGGGGGGCCTTGCTGTTTTTTTCAATGATTTTTATCTATTTTGCCCGGATCCGACAATTCATTACAGCCGCGAGCAGTTATAAATTACTTTTTTTCCTTTAGAAATTAAATTTTGCTGTGGTAGGTATTGTTCTAAATGCTGGAAAATGTGGCTACTTTACAGGCATACTAAGGACACCCCCAGGCACGATATTTAAAGGAATATTTATTTTTTATTGTTTTACTTTAAGCATTATTAAAATCACTGCTCCTGAAAAAACTGCCATTTTAAATACTTTGTTTTGCATTGATATATGTCCCCTGGGGCAGGACCCGGGACCCCGTACACTTTTTATGACAATAACTTGCATATAAGCCTTGAAAATTAGCACTTTTGGGTTTTCATGTTAGTGTCCCATAGACTTTAACGGTGTTTCGCTGCCTTCGTATTTGCTGCAAACACTGCATAATGTTTGCTATTCGGCGAACACCCGATGTTCGAGTTGAACTTTTTTTTAATCAGAAAAAACGTTTATTGAGCAAAATGCAAACGGATACATAAACAAGTGTAGGGTGCAACATGCACCATATTCACGGATAAAGCATTTGACATTGCTGATCGCATAGTGACAATTAAACATTGTAAATATACCAGGTTGCCTACGGAGTACCAAACGTTGCAGGCCAGCGGAGGGCATAGAGGACTGGTCCTGCGGGGTTAAGTTTTGGAGGTTGGCGAGGAGTCCAGGAGAGTGCATTTACATGGCGGGCAGGGCTGTACTTAGCCAATGTTATCAGGTGATCGCGTCTGAGCAGGGCAAGGCTAGATGAATATGGGTTAGTTCTGTTCAACACAGGAGGCTCTACTTGAACATCGGGCTCATCCCTATGTGTCACCTTCTGTGTCTGTACCAAGGCCAAACATTCCAAGGTATGTAAACTTTTGATCAGGGTCATTTGGGTAGTTTCTGTTGTGATTATGATTTAAAAAGAGTAAACACAGTTGATTGATAATAAATGGCTTTAGCCAAACACTAACCATGAGTGAAAGAAATGTTTTTGTGTTATCATTCATATTCTCTGAAAAAAATTCTGCCGGCGTATGTAAACAAGCAAAAAAAAATGAGCAAAACTGTATATAATATAAAACTGCAGGCAGGGCACTGGAAAAAGCACTAGGGACAAAAGGGAGGTGAAATGATTTGATACAGTAATGTAATCTTACAGATTGTGTGTGTTCTGTATTTTTCACTTTTTTGAATTTGCCGCCAGGCTCTGCCCCACATATCGCGATGCTTGCAGGGAACGGAGCCCATCACAGTAATGAATCGGCGGAGGACACAGCCCACGGACACAGCCCACGGACACAGCAGGAGGACATTGTAGGAACCCGGGGACAAGGAAAGTATCTTTACCAGGATACTGCAATGAAATCCCGAGTGTGGCTCGGGGTTATCGCTTTTGTTAATGAAAATTCACCCCAAGCCACACTCGGGAATACCGCCAGGGAGGTTAAAGTGTGTATATATATAGTCAAAATGTATTTTTTCATTATGGAAAGACTAGAGAATGGTTAGAACCTCTGCCATGGTTTGTTTGCTGTCTGTTGCCCCCATAGGGTAGAATAACCTTCTGTGTTTGCCCTATTGACTATTGTCACTGAGACATAAGAAATCCAAAACTTGGTGAGGTCACCATAATAAGACGTGCTGGTAATATTTCCAGTGTCTAAGAGGGGGATTTCCTTTCCTTTGTAGAGATTCCTAAAATACTACAAAGATAGCAAAAAAATAAACTGATAAGGTTCTTAGCCCTTCCTCACTTTATCCAAAACTACAAATTATAAAAGGGGGTATATTATGACTACTGTGATCACACTTACTTAAAATCCAATAAAATCTTAAAATTTGCCAATGAAACAGAAATTCATTAGCACGGTTTACTGTGACTCAGCATATAAGTAAAAAAAAAAAGGATTCTTCAGCAGCAGAGTATTTCTCCATATGTGACAGCATTCTTTCTTCTAACCTGACAGGAGCCAGAAGTTTGATGGGTATATCCTGATTCCAGTCCACTGATGCTTCTGATTACTGCTTTCAATGCCACCAATGTAAGGCTTACACCCGTTCATACACAGTGCGGTGACCCGCATTTTACCGCACTGGATAAATCACAGGTCAGCACTAGGACACACAGAAAACAACTGTTTTCTATGTGTCCTACTCACACTGCAATGCACCCTAGAGGTGTGGTGCAGTGAGCTGTACAGCCTTCTACAACACAAATCTCAACATAGAATCTGGCTGCATCTCTCAGCAGCAGAAAGCAGGGGTGGGGGAATTCACTCGCTGCAAAGCTCAGTTAGAAGAACTCTGAACCCTGATTGGAGAGAAGGGTCACACCCCCCTCCTCACTCTACATGAAGAACAAGCACAGCTGTAAATATCAGTCACAGGCTGTGCACTGGAGCTCTCCACCCCCATCACCTCCTGGTGCCGCACAATATAGGAGGATGTGCTTTGTTCATATTCATTCTGGGGTTTATAATCACTTTAAAGCAGCCTACATCCACACAAATGTAAACGCCTATGTCAGAATGGCCTATATGCGAAAAACCTACGTTGGACTTACGTTAAACTAGAATTTCTACTAACCTTCCAGGATGGGACACCTGAGAAATGGGGGCTCCTCCCTACAGGAAACACAATAAATTGTCAGCTTGTTATAAGTCCCCACCCTTCCCTTGATCCCTAGTTTGTAATAAAGTAAGTAAGAATCATTCCACATAGATACTCACCACCTAGTGTTCAACTAATTTTCCCTCCACCATAGGGTAGGAAGTAGGCCTTCTGTCCTGGAAGGTACACAGAAATACACCTGAGAGGATAATCAAGTAACCATAGGCCTGGGACCACAGCTTGTAGGACCTTCCAGCCGAAGGCCAAGTCTTGCTGTGACAACACTTCCACACTGTAGTGCTTCAGGAACGTATCCTGACTGGACAAGGTTGCCGTGCTGCGGATTTGTTCCCAGGAGTACTTCATTTTCCCATCGCAAACATTCCTGGATGCGCTCTCGGATTTGGGTGCTGCAGCAACCACCAGCTGGATACTGGTTCAAGTCACGGTGAAGATATTTGCCAGAACACCATGGAATGACACAAATAGCGTCCAAACGGGTGATTTATTGCATGATCACAACACAAGGATAGTGCTATGTTCCCAGGAGGCCCCTGCTTTCTCAGCCCAGAAAGTCGCTAGTGACCTGGTTGAATGGGCCTTAACCTTTGCTGGTACTGGAACTCCAGAACTCTCATAAGCCAGGGAGATAGCTCCCTTGATCCACCTGTTGAGACTCAGGCTTTAGAAGCCTGAAGTCCCTTCCTTGGCCAAGCTTATAAAACTAGTGGGTGATTGGATCTCCTAAACTCTTTTGCTCTTTGTAAATAGGTAAGGAGACACCTTCTTACATCCAGGCAATTACATTTTCATTTGATTTATCTTAAAAGGACGGCAATGTTATATCTTGCATCCTATGAAATAAAGATGCTAATTTGGTAGATACAAAGGGTCTGGCCTGAGGGTGACTATCTGGCTTTATCAATAGGAAGGGTTCCTTCATGGACAGACCCTGTAGATCCCCAACCCTCCTGGCCAAGGTAATTGCTAACAAAAATTATAATTTTAAGGTTAGAAACTTAAAAGGAACCTCCTCTATAGGTTCAAATGGGTGTTTAGATAATGCCTCTAATAACCTTGTCAGGTCCCATGATGGGAAACGATCTTTGGAGACCGGGGAATCCCTTCCCTGGCCACCAGGAATAGTTTAATGAGGTCTTCCTTTGCTAGCCTTGTATCAATGTAGACCAAGAGCGCTGCAATCTGTACCCGAAGGATGCTGACCGCTAGCCCCTTTTCTACTCCATCCTGGAGAAACTGCAAGATAACAGGGACAGTGGTGGAGGTCATCTGTTTTTCTTTACCCCAGGAACAGAAATTCTTTCAAATTTTTGAGTAGATTTTCTTATTTACTGGTTTTCAGCTCAGAAAGAGGGTACCCTTTACGCTTTAAAATCTGGAGCTCACTAGCCAGGCCGTCAGCCATGGTGATTCAGGTAAGCTACAACAGTGGCCTTGTCGGTGCTGACCTGAATCTCCCTGTTTAGGATGCTTTCTTGGAAAGGTTTTCAGGGCTTCTCCCACTGCTTTGAGCTCCCTGTAGTTGGATTACATCCGACCGAGTGAGCTGTTCCATTGACCTTGGGCTTTTTCTCTTTTCCTAGGTGGGCCCCCCACCCCCAGGTGCTGGCATCAGTGGTCACCTTTACTGTATCCCACTGAGCCCATAGTCTGCCCCATTTTAGGTTGTCGGGCACTGTCCACCACTCTAGGGAGGATAGGACCTGAGGGGTGAGCGCTATCACCTGGTCCAGGGACTCCCTCTTCTTGTCCCAAGAGGACAGGAGGAAGAAGTGAAGGACTCTTGAGTGAAGTTGCGGGAGGAGAGCACTGGGTCCCACTCCAGAGAGACTCTCCTGGGAGAATGAGCCTTCTTTAGGGACAAGCTCCTCTGGGCCAGGGCCTTGGGCTGTGGATTGCACAGTGGCTTCATTGAAAGATTTGGCTGTTGCTAGCATTTCCGTCTACATAGAATTAAGGTTGAAGCCTCTTTCCCTGCTAATTTATTAATACATTTATAGTAGAAAGGCTTGGAATGGGATTTTGGAAGCTTATCCTTACAGTATCCAAATTTTTTTGAGGAGCTATGCCCTGTTGCGGCAGGAAGCTGTTTATCTGGGGCCTCCTGGGTTCTGCTTGGGGATTCTGTAAGACAAGAGGTAGAGCATACATGTAACTTACTCTGTCCTCTCCCTAACTGCAAGCTTGTACTAGGAGGGGAGGAGGGTCAGGTGATTAGTGTGACCCAGACTGTCCTGGCTGGCCCAGAGACTCTCACCCCTCCTTTCCAAGGGGGGTTTTTACTCACGGGCCCCCTACCTGGATCTGCCCGCAGTGGTCACCATCCCAACTCTGTTCTTCCAGCGTTTTAGAGGTACTTCCAGGTCGCGCTGCTCCTCTGGCATTGCCCACTTCCTGTAGGGTGGCCATGACCTTATCCAAAGCGAGGCCTGGAGTGCAGCACTTCCTCCAATGCAAGATGTTTCTTTCCTTATGAGGAAGAGAGCAGCTGACGGCAGCGTTTTTTTGCACTTACAGCGACGGCGCGCACTCCCTGCGGCCAGAGCGCTGGTACAGCCTTGAGGGCGACCTGTGAGAAGGACAAGCCTGCAGGTTAGTTCAGCCCTCTCTGGCTTCCCTAGAACCTGTCTCAACGGGGGACCATCCCCCCCTCCCCGGTCATTTGGTCTCAAACAAAACAAATATGCTGCTGTGTTCGGGAGAAACCCAATCAATACTGGGGATCAAGGGACAGGGTGGGGACTTATAACAAGCTGTCAATTGATTCTGTTTCCTGTAGGGAGAAACCCTCATCTCTCAGGTGTGCCGTCCTGGAAAGTGATAGGAGAAACATTGTGCTACACATTATGTATTGCTACATTCATTCTTTAGGCCCCCTTCACACTGGCAGAGTCCGCTGATCCCCACCTCAGCATGCGGATGACAGATCTGTGTCTGTTCCGCTGATGCAATGCGGCCACAGACACACTGTTCTCAATGGGGCTGTCCGATGGAAATGGACCACCTGTCCGTTTCCATCCGATCTGATAGACTGTTTTTCGCAGACAGGATCTGATTGGATGTCGGCGGGTGTCAGACAAATATACGCTGACATCCGCCGCAATGGATAGTCTGATCAGGTCCACCTAAAAAACTGGGTGAAAGGGACCTTATGGTTAACTGTAAACTTCTTTTAAAGTGTTGCTTATGGGAAATTATGCTTTTGGAAGTTTGTCACATTTCATGGATGCATGCAACTTTATGGGATGGCATGGTTGGTATCTACAGTATTTACTCAAGGCAACCTCATCTGTTATATTTTAGCAAAAAAAAGGGTAATGTGTTTGTGTGTACTAAAACTTTTTTTTTTTTTTTTTACTGTAAAATTTGGGTTTAAGAAACCCTTGTGCTAATATTGTGTGACAGAATAAATTGCAACTACTACTATTTTATTTTCCAGGGTTTCTGTGTTCAAGAAACATGTGCTTAAACTAATCTTCACGTCTAAAATGTGCATTATAACGTATGCAAATAAAAAAGGGAGGGCGGTAGCCATGAAGACTATGTTACCTTGGAAGATGCATAAATGTTCATTAGAGGGGTGGGATTGCAACACGTTGCAGAGCTCACATTGACAATGGCTCCTCTCTTCCTCTGTACCATCCCTGGGAGAACTATGTGAACCATCATGACAGCTGCGCCAATGTTGACATTAATAATTTCCCATATATTGTCTTCTGGAACCTCTGTAGTTATCTGTGGATAATCATAGAACACTCCAGCATTGTTAACTAAAATACCCACTTCTACATTTCTTAGAGCCTCCTTAATATGAGGATAGACTTCACGTCCCAGGCTGAAATCAGCCACTATGAAGCGAGTTTTTACTTTATAAGTCGCAGCAATGGCTTCAGATACTTCCTTAAGCTTCTCAGGGTTGCGGCTGACTAAGATGATGTTCATACCATGACTTGCCAGCTCCTCTGCGTATGCTTTACCAATGCCGCCTGTGGATCCTGTGAAAAAGAAATTATAGGGCGCAGTGACTTATTTGGACGGTGTTATGCTGTGGTTTATTGTTGTGTAAGGCCCCTTTCACACGGTCGGACCGTTCAGATCCGCCTGTCAGTTTTGACGGCGGATCTGAACGGGCGCTCCATGTTAGTCTATGGAGCGTCGGATGTCAGCGGAGACATGTCCGCTGACATCCGACCCGGTCCGATCCGCCAAAAGCAGACGTATGGCTATACGTCCAGATCCGTCGCTGGCGGATCGGATCGGGTGAGATCTGATGAAAACGGACACACTGTCCGTTTTCATCCGATCTCTCCATAGAGATCAGCGGCGCTCGCAAGCCCCTCCCCGCTCAGTGAGCGGAGAGAGGCTTGTCATCCGCCGGTTCAGCGGAGATCAACGGAGAGATCTCCCGCTGAGCCGGCGGACAGAGGCGGGCTCCGTGCAAGCGGAGCCCGCCTCGTGTGAAAGGGGCCTAATACACAAGAATGGTCTGCTGGACATACTGATGCTACACAGAAAAGACATCCTTAAGGTAGCCTGTAAAAATAATAATGATGATAACAATCAACTATAACTGTGTGGCAAATGAGGCTAAATGTTTATAAATGTAAAGTTATGCACTTGGGGGCCACAATTATGGATGCATCATACATAATACATACAACTGGGGGAATCAGTGGTGGAGAAGGATCTAGGTGTTCTGGTAGATCATAAGCGTAATAATGGCAAGCTGCAGTTTCCAAAGCAAGAAAAATCCTTTGTATTGAAAGAGGTAAGGACTGCAGAGAGATTTTTTCCCCTGTACAAATCATTAGTAGGACCTCATCTGGAATATGGAGTTCAGTTTTGGGCACCAGTTCACAAAAAGGATATTGAGGAACTGGAGAAAGTGCAGAGAAGGGCAACCAAACTGATAAGAGGCATGGAGGAGCTCACATATGAGGAAAAATAAGAGGAACTGAGTTTATTCTCACTTAACCACTTAAGCCTCGGACCAATTTGCAGCCAAAGGACCAGGCCCCTTTTTGTGATTCGGCACTGCGTCACTTTAACCGACAATTGCGTGGTCGTGCAACGTGGCTCCCAAACAAAATTGGCGTCCTTTTTTTCCCACAAATAGAGCTTTCTTTTGGTGGAATTTGATCACCTCTTCGGTTTTTATTTTTTGCGCTATAAACAAAAATAGAGCGACAATTTTTAAAAAATGTCAATATTTTTTACTTTTTGCTATAACAAATATCCCCAAAAAATCCTCAGTTTAGGACGATACCTATTCTTCTACATATTTTTGGTAAAAAAAAATCGCAATTAGCGATTATTGATTGGTTTGATCAAAAGTTATAGTGTTTACAAAATAGGGGATAGTTTTATAGCATTTTTATTAATATTTATTTTTTACTAGTAATGGCGGCGATCAGCGATTTTTATTGTGACTGCGATATTTTGGTGGACACATCAGACTTTTTTGACACATTTTTGGGACCATTGTAATTTATACAGCAATCAGTGCTATTTAAATGCACTGATTCCTGTGTAAATGACACTGGCAGAGAAGGGGTTAACCACTAGAGGACAGGGAGGGGTTAAGTATGTCCTGTGTGTTTTTTTACTGTAGGGGGTGTGGCTTGGCGTGTGACATCACTGATCGTCTTTCCCTATGACTCACTAGGAAGCATGGGGAGAGGTTTGTTTACACATACCTCTCCCGTTCTTCAGCTCTGTGACCCGATCGTGGGACACCAGTGGCGATTGGGTCCACGGGTCCCGAGGCCACGGTCACGGAGCTCAGGACCGGGTCGCAAGCGCGCCGCCGACGGGGCTCTTAAAGGGCAATGAAAAGGGGCAATGAAAAGGGCTCTTAAAGAATCAATGAACTACTTTGGCGCTCCACAGTGCCATGGTAGTTCATTGAGAACTACAAACCAACATCTGCAAAGGATGTCGGTATTTGTAGTTCATTCACAGAACAGAAAAATAAATAGGGAAGCGGTTGCAGCATTGGGAACATGTTACAAGTTCCCAAAGGTGAACCTATCCTTTAAGCAGCAAGGCCCCCCTGTCTCAGACGAGGCTTCATCCAGGCCAGATGCTAGAAAACAGATTGAAAACAAATTGTTCATACCAAGAGATTTCAGGGAACTGCAGACTTGCTAGCATGCTGCAGAAACTTCTCAGGAGGCTGTACACTGTTGTGGAAATGTTATTAAAGAGGAAGTAAAGCCTCTTTTTAAAAAAAAAAAAAAAAAACGGAACCTGTAAGGCAAAGGCATAATGAGCTACTATGCATATCATTATGAATAACTTACCTGAGAACGAAGCCCCCGAAGCGACCCTCGTCCACGACCACCGCCGCCGCCATCAATCCCGGAGTGACTTCCGGGTCTCGCCGCTCCAGCGCTGTCATTCGCTGGAGCGGCGATGACATCACTCCCGCGCATGCGCACGAGAGCGGCATATCGCCGTGATCTCGGCATGCTCAGTGCGCCTGCGCCGCAGACAGCGATGCCTCTTTTTTTTCTAAATATCTCCTAAACCATGTAGGTTTAGGAGATATTTATTGGACCTACAGGTAAGCCTTAATCTAGGCTTACCTGTAGGTCAAAGTGGTTTGTAAGGGTTTACAACCACTTTAAGATGTAGTTAATATGTATTGTCACAGTGTCTCCCAGTGTTAGTTCTCCTGCAGCCCGCTCTAAAGAGTGTACTGGGGCAGACTGACACCAGGTGAGACCTCGAAAGGTTCCTGAGGCCCCATACACACGCTCGGACAATCCGCGGACCAGGTCAGTCGGACTTTGTCCGACGTACTTTGTCCGATGTTGGGCGTTGCGTACACACGGTCGGACTACGTTGTCGGAATATCCGGTCCGGAAGAACGTCGTGACGTAAGTCGTCGTCCACGAGATTAGAAAAGGCAAGTTCAGCACCACGTCAGGCACCCGTTGGGCTCCTTCTGCTGATCCCGTGTTTATCGAGAGTTAGTGGAAGTTTGGTGACTTAAGATTCGCGCTTCTCAGTTTTCTGACTCAGATCGTTACTGCTCTTCAGTTTGTGCTTGTCGTGCGTATCTGTTTATTAGTGCGTGTAGTCAGTTCGCATTTGTTGGTCATTGCGGCCTATATCTTGATATAGGACGCTTTGATTTGCACTGCTTATTGTCTGCTCGTTGCTGGTATTCACTTCGTTCTTTCAGGCCTTGCTGTTTATCGGTGCTTTCTGTTTGTCCGTTCTGACCAGCCGACCTTTTGTGACCTTCTGAGCGATGTTTCCCGTGCGTACTCGTCGCCGAGTTCGTGCTGTACGCGGAATTGGTGTCTTGGCCAATGGACGGGTCTTGACCCAAGACCCGTCCATGAACAGAGTGACGAGGAGTATGTGGACCAAGAATTGGTTGCTTCAGCGTGACCAGTTCTCGCACATGCCTTTGCTTCGTGAGATCCGGGAGAATAATCCTGATGATTTCAGGAACTTTCTCAGGATGACGGACCCCGATTTTCACCGTCTTTTGGCTTTGCTGACCCCCTTTATCAGCCGGCAGGATACCTGCATGAGACAAGCCATTACTCCGGAGCAGAGGCTTGTTGCCACGTTGAGGTACTTGGCGACAGGGAGAAGTCTTCAGGATTTGAAGTTCTCTTCAGGTATCTCTCCCCAGGCCCTGGGAATCATTATTCCAGAGACCTGTTCTGCCATCATTCAGGTCCTGCAGGAGGACTATATTAAGGTAACATTTCTACTTTACTATTCCCTTCTATGTATGCTCTGTTTGCTAATGACTTGTATTTTTGACCTCCTTCCCTAATTACCATGATTGCAATATGTTCTAATATGCTGTGCCCCTTTTCTCCTTCATGCATTTTTCCCTTCACTTACCTCACCAGCATGCTCTTCTGCCCCAATAGACACCTATGGCCTAGTCACTTAAGCAATGTCTTTTGTCTGCTGCATAGTATTGTTTGCCCCAAAACACCCCCTAAAATATGCACAAATGTTTGCTGTGTGGTTTACTTCATGTAGAGCCCCCTTTTTTTGTTCTTTTGGTGGGGGGGGGGGGGCAAACTCATTAGGAACCCCCTCCCCCAACTGCTCTGTCAGATGGTACCAATCCTTTATCTGCTGGCTTTCCCAAGGTCCATACACACTATATACCTACCTCTTTATAGTGCGCATCTTTAGGGATGAATTCAGCAAAGCATGTAGTGCAAGGGACTGCCTCCATACATTCCATTTCCTATTTTTTTGTCTTCTTTCCCTCCTATTAGCTTGCTTGGTAATTTAATAATGTCACACTGTGCCTGCCTTTTTTGGGGGGGGGGGGGGGGGGGTTGAAATGTTATTTGATCTTTCCTGTGGCCTGCCAATAGTGTTAAGTACAGAGGGTCTGGCCAAACTAGCCCACATTATTGAGCCATTTGCCAATCAATGAAGTGCAGAGGGTTTGCGGTCCACCACCCCCCCCCCCCCCAAAACCCCTAGTTATTGCCAATGGCCCATCAGAAGTGGGGGGATTGATGGGGGGGTGAGTAATCTGTGAAGGGGAGCCTCTACTTTTCTGTGCAAATACTTTCCAGCCTCCAATTTTAGACAATGCTCTTGTTCCAAGATGTTGATTGTCTAATCTGCTTGCAATGTTTAGGTGCAAAGTGACTAATTTTTTTTTTTCTTGTTTCACTCCACAGTTCCCTTCCACGCCACAGGAATGGCAGACTGTGGCCTCCCACTTTGCCAGCCGTTGGGACTTTCCTAACTGCGGAGGGGCAATTGATGGGAAACACGTCCGCATCGTCCCACCGCCCAACTCGGGGTCCTACTATTATAATTATAAAGGGTTTAATAGTGTAGTGATGTTGGCGGTGGTGTCGGCAACATACGAGTTTATGTATGTGGACGTGGGGATGAACGGCCGGATATCGGATGGTGGGGCCATTACGCACACGGAGTTCTACTGGCGTCTCCAAAGTGGCAGTCTGTGCTTGCCACCTCCAGAGGAGAATGCCGAAGGACTCCCCTTCGTCTTTGTCGCAGATGAAGCGTTTGCGTTGACTCCCCATGTGATGAGGCCGTTCCCGATGAGGACCCTCACCCCGGACCAGAGGGTCTTCAACTACAGGCTGTCCAGAGCCAGAAGAGTTGTGGAGAACGCTTTTGGCATCCTGGCCAGCCGCTTCCGCCTGTTCCTGACGGCATTTAACTTGGCGGAATACAAACTGAACCACATAGTTCTTGCCTGTTGCATATTGCACAACTTCCTCAAAAGACATAACAGGAACTATGTGGTGCCCGTTGGCCCAGATGTGGAGGGCCCTCCAAATGCCGAACTCACAGCCCTTCGAGTGGCACGTCCAGGCTTGCCCCCTCTAAATGCCCGTGTGGTCCGGGACCAATATATGCAGTACTTTGTGGGTAGGGGGGCCATTGCTCTGCCTGACGATGTGTGAGAGGCATTTTTTAATAAATCTGATATTTTAACCAACCTATGATTTCATGTCATTTCAGTCTTCTTTTTAGCTTATTTTACTTTGACATTTTTTCCCTTTGCCTTCGACAGTGGGAATGCACTTTCTGGGCAAAAGGAGGTAACAGTCTCTTCTTCCCAAAAAGATTATTCTCATGTTGTGTGTTTCCTACCTAATCTTTGGTCTAGAGAAGGTTTGTACTGCATAACTGACACCCAAAATACTCCTTTTCATCACCAGGTCTGACATGTGTGTATTCTCCAAAATGCTGTGCTCCGTGTTTTCGTACAAAGCACTGTGGGTGTCATTTACATAAGTCAAATCCGCTATGCTCTACAAGTGCATTGAAAAAGTTCCCCGGGAAAGAAAATTGGAGTGCAAAGTGGATTTGCCTTTAGTAAATAACACCCATTGCCCCCCATATCCTTTTCATTTTACATACATAATGCATTGTGTTTGTTAAATAAGGAAGCCACACATTTAGAAAAATAAAAGTTTACTAGGAAAACATTCCCAAGTGCGTTTACAATCTTCACGCCAAAACTGACAACATCTTGGTTATTTACAACATTGTTTACAAACATTCCGCAATTGGTAAAACCAGGCATGGAGCAAAACAGAACCTAGGAACTTGGAAAGTTCAACTTTGTAAAGTGAAGACAAGATCAGACATGACTATATGTTCAAAGTGTGTTTGATCTTGCCTTCATCACATGGGGGGGTCACCCCCGAAAAGTGGAAATTTGGAACATGCACACAATTTGGGACTGAAAATGGTCATTAGATGGTAAAACACATGCCTAGAAGCTTCAAAAGTGCCATTTTCCATCATGGGGATGAATGGACGTTTTTTGGGGGTGCAACCCCTTCACCACAACCACTTTCGTAGTTCGTAAAGTGTTTGCACCCCCAAAAAAACGTTGCCATTCATCCACCATGGTGGGAGCTAGCACATGTGGACACAATGTGTGCATGTTCCAAATTTCAGACAGTTTTTAAGTTGCAAATGTGTTCTGAAGCTGGCACAAATGTGTGTTAATTACTTGGTGCGTTTTCATATTTTTCCTAAAATATCAATGATGTTCTTCAATTTTTGTTGAACATCATTGATGTTTTGCTTTATGTAATCTAGATCTCTATTGCAGACCATTATCTCTCCGATGAGTACGTGGGCACTCTCTGTGGTAAAGTGCGATTTTTCTTCCACAACATCCACGTCACCTAAAAACCACAAACAAACAAAAATGAGGCAGCCATACATGGATTAGCTTACCAGTAGCTGTGTTCTCCCACACTCACCTGTTGTGGTGACAATTTCTCCAAGTTCGATGATCTCTCCTTCCTCCTCCTCCTCCTCCTCTGCTTCTGCTCTTTCCCCTTTTTTGGTAGGTGTTGGTTTGGGGGTTTCCTCAGACGGCCCAAGTTTTCGCTCCCCTATGAGAATGTCCAAAAGGAAGATTTAGCAACACAAGCTATTGAGGGCAGAAATAGGAAATGACAAACATTGCTTGAAAGTGACGGACACTATTTTAGTTTGGCCAGTTACAAATGTCAACTACATGAATGAAGTCACTTTGTAAAGGTGCTAAACTGACTAGCTTTTTGGTAGAAGTTTGTGTGATGGAGACCCCCCTCTAGTATCCACTGGAGCACATGTGTGGAAAAGCATAATAAAAAGGGGGTTTGGGTGTCCCAGCACTAGTGCTCTAGAGTCCAGATGGGTAAACAGCTACTGAGTGACCTCTCCTTTACATTGAATAAATTGGCTTTACATTCTTGATGACATTTCTAGTGAGAACAAACTTCCTTTCCCCAAAAAAACACCAAACATCGTATTATAAGTGGCCGAACGATCGAGGTTGCGTACGATCGAATGCACACACACACGACCATGACAGTGGCAGAAAGATCGAGGCTGAGTACGATCGAATGCACAGACGAACCTGAAAGTGGCCATTTTGGAATGTACAACTTGGTAAAAATCAAAACACAATGGAGCAGTATGCAAGCAAGAAATCAAACACAAAACACAACTACTTACTTTTTTGAAGAATTCTCTTGATCTTTCTGTACTGATCGGCCTCCCTCAGTTTCAGGTCTGACCAGCGTTTCCTGAGTTGCTCCTTGGATCGTTGTACCCCAAAATTATTGTACAGCCTTCTCACAACTTTAGACATGATCTTGGCCTTGCGGACATTGGGGTTGAGGTAAGGCCCATACTTCCCATCATAGTCGCTCCTCTTTAATATGTCCACCATCTCCAACATTTCTCCAAATGACATATTGGAGGCCTTGAATTTCAGGTTCCGGGATCGGGACGTTTCTGCCTCCGGACTTTCCTCGTCCTCCTCCTCGTTGGTGGGATATTTGTGGCGCACCTGCTGTGTCCCCGCCATGTGCTCTCCCCACTACGCCGTAAAGAGAAGGGGTGGGGAATAGACGAGAAAGATCGTCAGGGGCGGGCGGAGTTTGAAGCATGCGCAGTGTATATAAAACGTCACACGCCTGTGTCGTAGCCACGATCTGGGAGACGAGGGGAGAGAAAACTCACACGAGACGATCGCTACAAACGAAGGTACAATTTAACGTTGGTACATAACTAGCCTAGACTGATTTGAACTTGAGGCTTCTTTATGGAGAAGATTAGGAGAGTTTAGCCTGACATAATTTATAGGGTTTGGTGTGTTGTTGTGTCTTGCAGAGATTGATATGAAGGGATTCAACGACATGAGTTTTCTCCCCCTCTTCATTGCCAAATACAGGGATTTTCCCATATTGTGGCAGGGTATACACCCACATTACACCAACAAACCAAAGAGGCACGCAGCCCTGGAGGAACTTGTGGAATTTGTCAAGCCAAGGTTCCCCACGGCAACTGTTGATGATATTAGAAAGAAAATTGGCAGCCTGAGGAGTGCGTATATCAGGGAGAGGAAGAAGGTCGTGAAGTCTGAGGAAACTGCAACTTCAGCAGATGAGGTCTATGTCCCCAAGCTCTGGTACTATCAGAGTCTCCATTTTCTGAAGGACCAGGCTGATGTCACGGAGCCAACCTCAACTCCTCCTTCCACGCTTCCTTGCGCACAGCCCACCCCTGATGAGGCTTCCGAGGAGCAACCTGGGCCTTCCAGTCTGGAAGAGGTGGAGGAGCCCAGCTTGTTCCAGGTATAGTAGTTTTGTTACCATTTATGGGAATAATGAATGATGTTCACTTAATTCAGGATCGCCAATTGCTTAGTTCCTAACGTGTTTGACATATCAACAGACAGTGGTGTGGGAGACATTTGGGGCCAGAATCTAAACTGCTGGGCTGAGAATTGTATGGTTTTCTATTTGTAAACATTTTGCACCAGTCACTAGATGAGAATTGTGTGTGTTTGATGAACAAATAACTGAAACTATGTCCCTTTTTCCTACACAGGAAGACCTCAGCCAGGAGGTGGCTGTGGAAGGTGGCAGTCAGGAGGAGGCAGGGGTTAGTGGCAGCCACCAGCTGGGTAGTGGCAGCCAAGAGGGGGCTAGGCCGCGGAGCCTGACTGACTCCCAAATCCCTCTCCTCCGCCTTCCCTACAAAAGGGCGAGAAGGGGGGGTTATGCGGCACAGTCAGCGCTCCGCATGATCAGAGAGGCTTCAGCCTCCCTACATGCCACACCCGCCGACGAGGAGACCTTTGGCTCGGTGGTTGTCACAAAAATGATGGGTATGGAGGTGAGGCAACGCAACATGTGTGAGGGGCTCATCCTCCATGTCCTAAATAAGGGTAGGGCTGGGGAGATGACCCCAGTCACACATGTTTGCCATAGCTACCATGCTCCGCCTCCTCCTCCTCCTCCTCCTCCTTCTGCCACCCCACCAGCACGACAGCCACAGCGTGGAAGGAAGCGTGGAAGGAAGACCTGAGAGTGACGACCTGCAATCAGTCTGGTGTGAGAGAAGATGGAGCCTCTTGTAGTACCAGAGCCTGGGGACCTAGATGGCATCTGCTGCAGTTCCGGATACTTTGGACTTCACGACCAGATTGCACTCCCCTTAATATACGTACTCCTCAGGCCCCCAATTTTCTACGCTTGGACAATGATGGTTGCCGTGGGGGGCCAAGACTTTGCAAATTCCCCAAGTTTCACCATGGCTGCGTTCCTCTTTGGTTTGTTGGTGTGACCTAAATAAAGGTTTTTTTGATTTGAAATAATCATTGACTATTGTGTTTTACTTTGCTACAATGACAGTTTTTCTTTGAGTAGGCTGGTACATTTCACTAATCCTAAAGTAGAATTAACAAGGGGCAACAACAACAAACAACCTCCTAGTAAATTTAAGCAAGAAATACAAATGTAAATAATGTGTTTTTGGTAATTTGAGACACACAACCCCCCTCCAAAAAAAAAAAAAAAAAAAAAACATTCAAATATGTATTCCCCAAAAAAAAAAAAAAATACAAATCATGGTAAAAAAATAACAAATATTATTTTCCGTTCAGAGTAAAAATAAACATGTAGTGTATAAATGCTGCAAAGTAATAAAGAAGTAAGTTTGTGAGAAGTGCGGGTGAATAGGAGCAGCTAAAACATGTCATTCTTGTTGCATTGTAAAGAAAAAGAGAATGCGCTGCATTAAAGACATTTTAACATTGCAGCGTGACGAATGTGCTGTGTCGATTAGGAAAGGTAGTTTTACCTGACCGAGCGCTTCCGTCACAGAATTTCTTCTGAGCATGCGTAGCACTTTGTCCGTCGGACAAGCGTACACACGCTCGGATTTGGTGTGATCGGACCGGGTTGACGGGAAATCTTTCCAGCAGGAGATAAGACTTTGTCCGACGGACAAACCGACGAACACTGTCCGATGGTGCATACACACGGTCTGATTTTTCAACAACCTTGTCCGATCGGACCAAATTGATGAAAAAGTCCGACCGTGTGTATGGGGCTTTTTTGATCACCACTGGGTTTTGCTAAACAAATTAAAAAAGACCAACCTTTGACAAGTTTTTATTTTTTTCTGTTTTTTCTGGCAATGATAGGCAGCACTGATAGTCATTACTGATGGCCACTGATTGGCATCTGTGATGGGCACTGACAGGCGTTACTGATGGGCACTGATTGGCATCTGTGGTGGGCGCTTCTGATGGGAGCTGCACTGATAATCAATGCGTTGATTATCAGCGCAGACCCCCCTCCCCCTACAGGATAGCCACCGATCTGCTCTCTCTGTCAGCACAAACCGAGGAAAGCCGATTACCGGCACTTCCTGGTTAGCACTGTGATCAGCTGTAATTGGTCGCAACTGATCACGTGGTTAAGAGCCTACGTCATAGACTCTTTACCACGATTGGAGATGCGGTTTGTCGGAGCGACAAGCAGCTTATCCTGCTGGACGTCATATGATGCCCAGTCAGGATAACAGAGCTACCTTGTGGATATCAATCTGCTATAGGCTGGTAGGGAAGTGGTTAAAGTTTTCACAGCAGAAACATCATAACATTTTTTTTTTTTTATGGAAATCCACAGAACATCAAAGATGAAGGCATTATGTGAACCAATACAAGAAATAAAACATATTTCAGTTACGTGCTTTTATGTTTCAGATCTTCCCACTCACCAGTAACTATAGCCCATTCTCCATACTGTGTGATATGCTTGGACCTGCTTAGAAAGCAAGGAATGGCATATTGCTGTATCATTGAATACCAGAAATGAACAAGGCTGAAAAAAATCCAAAGGATGAAACACACTCCAACTACAGCCAGGATCTCCATGTGACTGGAAAAGAACTGGAACATCCCCTTGGAAATCATTACAGGGATCTTATACGCCTCATTCACTACGTCCATCATTCCACTGAAGCCGAGTCCTTCCATCTGAAATATTAAATATTTACTGTGATTGTAAACGATCACCTTGTAAAAACAACCTATTTAGTTTAAAACAGAAATGAAAAGGCAAAACATTTTTTGTATAGATATATATATATATATATATATATATATATATATATATATAAAACAAAAAGACACCCCATTATAAATACCTTTTTTTCCCTTTTTTATAAATGATCACATTCCCTGTTTTTAGCTGCATAAGAGCTGGGGGAAGGAGATGCAGCATCACACTGAGCTTCCCAGTGAATGGCTGTACAGCAGAAGCATGTCAGGACAAGTCTGATCATTGGAGGAGAGTACACTGAGTTCCCAGTATAGCTAGAGAACTAACCACGGTGTGCTCTCCTGCTTAGTGTGGTCAGTTTTTAAAAGGAAAGCAAGGCACTAGCAGGAACACCAAGTATTTCACATATAGGAAGCAATACAAAAATAATAGGATACTTTCTCATACAAGTACATGGTACAACAGGCACATATCAGGAATATGAAGTGTTGGGGTAACAAATGCTTTAAATAAAAAAAAATACTACTAGAACTGTAACGTCTGCTACAGTGACAAATCATATTACAGTTATCATGTTTCTATCAAGATAAAAAAATGTAGACATTTAAAAATTCCTTTTCATGCCAACATTTTAAGACAAAGAACGGATAAAGAAAACTTGCCATGAGAGAAAAATAAAGATTATTCATGCATATTTTTAGAAGCACAGGTCAGCATTGTCAGACTATCAGACTACCTTTTCTTACCATAAATTTACTTTATTGCAGATATAACAACAATATTATTAAGTAAATACATTTTAAAGACTTCAATATCAAACACTTTTACCCCTTTCTTGCCCAGGCCAATTTTCAGCTTTCAGGACTATCAGACTTTGACCAACAATTAATCAGTCATGCAACTGTGTCCTGATGAAATGTTTATAATTTTTTAGACAGACAGAGCTGTCTTTTGGTGGTATTAAATGACCACTATTTTTTTTAATTAATTGCTATATAAATAAAAAAAATTAGGGACACTGAGTGGGCTGTAGTGATTAGGGACAATGCACTGACATACAGCGATATCAAAGCAGCCAGACATTTTATTTTTTACAATTGTTTTATTATTTACATACTGTCACCAGAAATGTGCAGTGTCACCATAGTGGCACTGTACTACTCTAGTGATTTTTGTTTAACACTCAAATTGCTTATTAGCAATCAGTAACACTGTTCAAAGGCTTCTTACACTAAACCTTTGCTTTTTTTTGGTGACGCTATGATTGGGTACAGCTATCACATGGTACGGGGCCTTGTTTACTACTGTAATTGTGATCGCTGTGATTGGTCACAGCGATCACATGGTACCAGGGTCGCTTGCAGCAGCCTATACCATGATTGTGATTGGTTGTGTGCCCCAGGAGGTGCATGTGACGTGCACTTCTGAGAGGACATACATACAAACAGGAGAACGACCCCCATGCATATTGGCTAGCTGGGAAGCCGTTAAAGAGTATACTCAATAGCAGTAAAGGCACTGTGGAAAGAAATATTAACACATTATTGATCATCTCTGTGGTTTTTATTTTTTGCGCTATAAACAAAAAAAGAGCGACAATTAAAAAAAAAAAACAATATTTTGTACTTTTTGCTATAATAAATATCCCCAATTTTTTTTTAAAAAAGCACATTTTTTTCTCAGTTTAGGCTGATATGTATTCTTCTACATATGTTTGGTAATAAAAATAGCAATAAGCGTATATTGAATGGTTTGCACAAAAGTTATAGTGTCTACAATATAGGGGATAGATTTATGGCATTTTTTTTTTTTTACTAATAATGATGGCGATCTGCGCTTTTTATCCAGACTGTGACATTATGGCGTACACATCGGATACTTTTAACACATTTTTGGGACGATTGACAATTATATAGCGATCAGTGCTATAAGGCCCGCTTAGCCGTGACCGAGGATAGCATAGTCCAAGCCAGCAGGCGGATAAGATCGGTTGAAGCCTCCCCCAGGAATGCCGTTGCCAGCTTCAATTTCTGAACTGCCAAGCCCCTGACCAGTTCTTCCGAGACGCCTCTGAGTACAGAGTCCACATTCTCTGTCCAGGCTTCTATAGCCTTGGACATGGCTGCGAGGGCCAAGGCGGTTTTGCAAACCATACCAGCTAACCTGTAAATTCTCTTGAGATCTTGGTCTATTCTCCTCTCAAGTCCATCTTTGAAGAATACAGCATCCTCTAAGGGAAGAATGACGTGTTTAGCCAGTCGCATCAGTGCTGTGTCTACGAGGGGAGCGTTTTCCAGATGTTTCACTTCCTCTGCCTCGAAGGGGTATAATCTGGAAGTTTTACATAACATAGAAGTCTTCTTATCTACCTTGCTCCACTCATAAATGATATCCTTCAATTCAGAAAGGAGCGGAAAATTGGAACGTTCCTTTCCCAGGTGTTTAAAGAACTCCCTCTACTTAGCCGGAGGAGTGGAAGGATCTTCCCACTTAAGGGCCTCTTTGACCACCTTAATTAATGGGGAAACCAGTGTGAAGTCGAAGGCAAAGACAAATTCATCTCCCTCCAATTCGCTGTCTGAAGATCCGGGGGAAGCATTGTAAGACTGGAATTGGATCCTCCTGGGCCTCATCAGCCAGGGAGCCAGATAGAGTGGTTGACTGGCTCTGCGTGCGGGTTGTACCCCACTCCTTTAGGGATTGCTACACCACACGCTTAACAAGAGACTCCATCTGTTGGTTTTCCATCTCTTTCTCTCCCCAACTGACCGGGCATAACATGGATCACACAGTGATTTGCCCTCAGGGACTCGTGTCCCACATCCCCAGCAGGCTCTGCAATCAGAGCGGCTGTCATGGCGGTGGGTGCGGTGTCTGGAGGAGGAATGGGAACATCTCCTCTGTTGATGGGTCCTAGACGGAGAGTCACGTCTGGACCTAGATGAGGAAGGTTGACGTTGTGGCCTGGCAAGGTCCCTGTAGTCTTGGACAATAAACTGGTGATCCGACCTGGAAGGGCTAAAAAGGAGAAGGGCAGAAAACACATCAGGTTAGGGGATATATTCATACCAACGTGGACCTGGCCCCCTCCCCTCTCACACTCCACGTACCTACAGTGTGAGGGATGGCCGTACGGAGGCAGTGAATTGTCTATTGCACCCTGGCGGACGATAAGTGACGATCCTGCAGCCTTGTAGGAACACACGCACGTCCTGGGAGAAGAAGAATAAATAGCATGCAGCTTGCCCTTTAAGAGGCATCTCCGCCCCCTCCCCACCCTGCACCATCACCGCCGGCCAGAGCTTAACTCAACCTGGGAAACCTGGTGCATGGAGGAGCTGTCGCAAGGTGCCCACAGTGATCCCCAGTAGGACAGGAGCTCACAGGGATTTAAATATCCCAAATTTCAGTACTTATAAATCTCCATAGGCGACACTTTAACATTTTTTACAGGTTACATGTTTAGAGTTACAGAGGAGGTCTAGTGCTAGAATTATTGCTCTCGCTCTATTGATCGCGGTGTATGTAACCTGTGTGTATTGGGCTCCGATACTAGCCAGTGCCTCACCAACCACTGACCTCACCGCATGTCCCTGACCCAAATCTTAAAAATACATTTGGACAGGGCTGTATGAATGCCGTAGCTGTGGTGCTTTACTTAACAGCTGCAACCTTTTTTTTTGTAATTTCTTTAGCTGCAGCATCTTTAACTCTGCAACTGCAAGCCAATCTCACTCACAATAGCAGCATAGTCCAAAAATGTAAAAATACCATTCAACAATGTAAAAAGGAGGTGGCAGTAGCCTGTATATAAGAAGATATTTGGACCTGAACATTTATTCTACCTATTTTCACTGCATGTTGCAAGTTGGTAACAATAAAGGGCAGGGATATCTGAAGTTTTTAAGTGTATGCTCACTGTGCTGCAATACCTTTGTATTATATACAGTATATATAAATAAATAAATATATATATATATATATATATATATACAAGCAAGTGTTGAAGGTGAAGTGCACACGAGCTGAATATGACAGTGCTAAGCAATCAGACCCTTCCACCAGTCATATATCATAAAAAGAATCAGATAGGATTGCTGCACTTAAAAATGTATTCCGAAATTTCAAATTCCATTCAATATCAAATGCATAACAGTTTCATGCTATACAGATAACGCCCTTCTTCAGAGCAACACATATACAATAATAATGATCTTTGCAAGCATATTTAAACAAGTATGTCTCATATAGGATCAATCAATTACTCAATCAATGAATACCAATCAAGATAATTAACAAATAAGAAAAACTTGTAGGCATGTATGGTATCATGGGTCATCAGTCGCAATTTTTGTCCCTATTACATTCGATGTACACAACCAACTAAAAAACAAGGTGTATGTATAATTACAATAAAAAATGATTTATGAAAGAATAATAAAATGTGTATGAAAGAAACATTACTGAAAATAAACATAAAACAATTAAATAAATAAGTATAAATCAAAATCAGAGTTCAATCAATTGGGTCATAGTGAATTTAAACGGTGTATCCATTGAACTTCTCGCTTTCTAAGGGTTAATTCCCTATTTCCTCCATGTCTATTTTTGGGTATACCGCCTATAACCATGAATCTTAATTGAGAAACAGTGCATCCTTTCTCAGTAATATTTTCTTCATATATATTTTATTATTCTTTCATAAATAGTTTTTTTATTGTAATTATACATACACCTTGTTTTTTTTAGGTGGTTGTGTACATGTATTCACTATATGTGTTTTATTCTTCCTTAGCGCATATCAAATGTAATAGGAAAATTTATAGCGACTGATGACCTATGATACCATACATGCCTACATATTTTTCTTAATTGTTAATTATCTTGATTGGTATTCAATGATTGAGTAATTGATTGATCCTATATAAGACATAAGTGTTTAAATATGCTAACGTTCATTATTATTGTATATGTTTTGCTCTGAAGAAGGGCATTATCTGTATAGCCCAAAACTATTATGCATTTGACATTGAATGAAATTTGAAATTTCTGAATAAATGTTTAAGTGCAGCAATCCCATCAATTTTGTTTCTATCTATCTATCTATCTATCTATCTATCTATCTATCTATCTATCTATCTATCTATCTATCTATCTATATATCTATAAATACAGTATATAAATAGTATATATATATATATATGTATATATATATATATATATATATATATATATATATATATATATATATATATATATACACACACGCACAAAACAACACATAGTACTAACAACAAAACAAAACTACTATAAGAAATTAGTTAAATACAATAGGTGGTGAGGGCCTCTAAATCCGAGAGTCCCAAACCATAGGGAGCACCAGCCCCGTATATGATAAAAAAGAAAAAAGTGTTATGTGGAAAGTGGGCTTTTTATAAGGTTTGTGTTATATTATGTCTGATATACGTATTTGTGTTTTTATGTATGTGGGCATACAGTTGCACTAACTTTTTGATACAATACTTTGTATGTAATAAAAAAAATGTATCTTTAAAAAAATGTATACGTACCTTTGTGATTTACTTTAAGAAATGTCTACTAAAAGCATTTTTTGTAAACATGCCATTTGTTGTCCCCCTAAGGCCAATGTGTTTTTTCATACTTTTTGGGTTTTTTTGCAAAAAAGCAGGACATTTTTTTAACATGGGTTTCTGTGGAACACGTTCACATCAATGCATTTTTGTGCGGCTGCGTTTTTGGAAAGGGTCAAGGACTTTTGTAAATGCAAAACAGTGCTTTTTTTGGTTCATCAGACTTCAATGGAGAAGCTGAAGAGAAGCATGTTGTGCACTTTTACTGCTATTTTGCGAGTTTTTTTAATCTGTCCAACAAATCCCCCAATCCCCCGTGGTAAAACAATGCAGAAAGCACAGCAAAAAGCACTGCAGAAACGCTCAAAGCAAACTGCAGAGGTGCGAATGGAGCCTAAAAATATATTTTGAAAAAGAGAAACTAAACACATATTTCCTTAAAATCAACAGGACCTGATGATAATTTCACAAAAAAAGCTAATATTTGAAAATATTAAATATTGTACATTTTATAAAAACATCAATGATATATTTTTGGCTTGAGAAAGGTATGCAAAGTAATAACCAGCTTGAATGACCTGTTGACTGAATGATCAGATGGCATTGTAAAATGTATTGCATTATAAAATAATCATAGGATGACTATGTATACATTTTGTAGTAATAGTAATTACCTGTCAGTAAGTAGCTGCAGTGAGGAGTAGGTAGGGAAAGGGGCAGAGACTGTAGAAATAGTTGTTATAACAGGTCATATATATTAGCATGTAAATAGTGCCTAGGAGGTTGTAAAACTGGCAGAGGCAAAGAATGGCAATGAACAAACAAGTCTTTGCAGATATTTAAATGAATGCAAACATTTGTGTGACAAATAAATAACGAATGAATAAACAGCTATGTATTGCAAATAAAATAAATTTGTGAAAACCACAAATAAATTCCATCAATAACAAAGCTCTTTGAACAAACATTTGGGGCTACACATTTGTATGGTGACTGGAAGAAAATCCCTAAGAGGCCATGCTAATACAGCTAATATTAAAAACAAATAATAAATGATGTAATAAGTACGCTACCAGATAAATAAATAAATGCAAGAAAACATATAAATGGGAACAATCCAAAAGTACAAAATGGATTACATATAATGTGCACTGCCAACTGAATGATTTGATAAGTGCTGAAAATCAAATACAGTATATGTGACCAATCCAAAAGTCCAATATAAATTGCAAGTGGAAGCAATCAAAATGTTTAAATAAATAAAAGTCCATCCACCAAATATTATTGAAATGTGCAGGGTTCACCCACAGCAGCGTGAATGAAACACTCCAAATAATCTTATGCCCTCTATCCCAAATGACCCTCTTACCAGATGCTATGGATCTCCAGTGACAGAGATCAATTAAGCATATGCCATAACAGGCACCTCTAGATACCCTGTAGTGGTCCTCATGCAACAATCAAGCTAAGCAGCTCCAAGTTGGCAAACCTAGAGAGACCATTTGTATCAACCCCATTGGAGGAAGAAAACAGTGGCCTCATGTAGTATGAAAACCGCCGACCCGAATATAAGCCGAGGCACCTAATTTTACCACAAAAAAATTAGAAAACGTATTCCCTCGAGTATAAGCCTAGGGTGGGAAAATGCAGCAGCTACTAGGTAAACAATGCCCATCTGAAGTCTCACTGTGCCCATTTGCAGCCTCACTGTGCCCATCTGCAGCCCCACTGTGCCCATTTGCAGCCTCACTGTGCCCATTTGCAGCCTCACTGTGCCCATCTGCAGCCTCACTGTGCCCATTTGCAGTCTCACTGTGCCCATTTGCAGCCTCGCTGTGACCATTTGCAGCCTCACTGTGTCCATCTGCAGCCTCATTGTGCCCATTTGCAGCCTCACTGTGCCTATTTGCAGCCTCATTGTGCCCATCTGCAGCATCATTGTGCCCGCCTCATTGTGCCCATCTGCAGCCTCATTGTGCCTGCTTTATTGTGCCCATCTGCAGCAGTACCTTTGATTACTAAAACAGCGGGTGTCTCCCGCTGTGTTATGCAGTCTGTTTGGCCGTCCATTGTAACAAACATTGTAGACGGAACACTGATACAGTTTCCCAGCATTGTATCAGCGTTCCTCTATCACAGATGAGGAAGAGGCAGGGCTTTGTTTCAATGGACAGCTGAACAGAATGCATAACACAGCGGGAGACACCCGCTGTTTTAGTAATCAAAGGTACGGCTGCTGTGCGGCTCATTCGAGTATAAGCCGAGGGGGTGTTTTTCAGCCTAAAAAATGGGCTTAAAAACGTGGCTTATACTCAAGTATATACGGTATTTATTAAAAACACGGACTGATACACACATAATAGAAGCAAATTGCAGAAACACAGATGCCTTGCTGGCAAACCTACTCGGCGGGCGTATGATGTGTGTTTCCCATCAGAGCGCATTGTCAGGGGAACAGGATCGTGAACCAGGTACACTGTGTTAACAATATATAAACTCAACCATTCACGTGACCCGGCACATGCCAATGACATATTTGGCACCCATTAATCTATCAAATAAACTAAGTACATGCTACCTAAATGAGTAATCTTTAAAATAACCTTTTACTTCATTAAAGAAGAAGTCTCACTTTTTTTTTATACTTTAAAACCTAAAAGGAAACCCCTGAAGCACCTAGTGCATGGAGCACTTGGCCCAGTTTTGATTCATAACTGCATTTTGTTAGAAAAGAACATCTTTTTCTATATTTATGATGGCTGTAACTCCAACCCAGGCATAAGCCCACTGCATGGGTGTTCCCGTAGGGGGTGCTTACAGCCAGCACCAAGTCCCCGCCTTCATCCTCTGCATTCATGCTGGACTTTAAAGTATAACTCCACTTTTGTTGAGAAAAAAAAAACATTCTCCTCTGGGTGATCTATGTACATTACAATGATTTAAACAAACTTTTTTGCAGATTTTGTTATTTTGGTTATTTTTGTTATTCTGAAGAAATCCCTGTTTGTTCCTCTGATGAAATTCAAATTAAATTCAAATTAAAAGTATCTCACCAAAAATGAAATTTTTGTTGCAGGGGATGCCAGAAATCTGACTTGTATCTTAGTGCAGACTTCTGGGAAAATTGGTGAGCCAATTACACAAGCAGGAAATTATGTTTCTGGGGGGCGTTCTGTACACACTCTGTGAACAGAACACCTCCAGGTTGCCATATTTCATAGCATTTTCAGAAAAATACAGCACTGCAGATTGAAAAGTAATTTTTAATAGCATTCAATTACAATATGTCTTGTGTCACAATTGTATACGTGATATTATTATTCCTTTATTTGCCGTTTTTTCTTTCCCCACAAAAGTGGAGCTACCCTTTAACTTAAGCTGGCCATAGATGTATCAAATCTCAGCCAGTTCAGCAGGGACAGGCCGAGATTCAATCCATCTATGGGAAGGCTGGTTGTCAATGGATCGACTTGGGTACAGCGTGTAAATGTAGTTAAACACAGTACACATGTTTACCTGCATCAAGCAATTTTTTTGCTGCCAGAAACAAACATCGGTAGCAGTTGTTTTTAACATATAGTGTGCATGTACTATATAGAGCTACATTAACAGCTGGAAAAGTGTCAGACAAACCCTTTATCATGTAATAAAACTGCCTGTTGAGATGGAGTGAGACATGAGCTTGGCAAAGGCTGCAAACTGGAGGAACACACTACTAAAGTCTTGGGGGGAAAATACGTTACATTTAAAAAAAAAAGGAAGTCTGGGGCCCCCTCTGGCAGGGGGCCTGGGGCAATATTCCCCTTTGCCTCCTTATAAATACAGCACTCGGTTCTACCCCTTAGGATTGAGCTTCTTCCATTTCTCTTATGTACTGTTTTATCTGTTTATACAGCTCCAAGAATACACCTTTTTGTCATCGTAATCATCTTTCTCAACAAATATTAGCTTCTATTTATTTGTGTTTTTTCCTGTTCAGTTTCAATCAATATAAAGTCTGGAGTATAATATCAAATTCCAAACCTTAAGTTTACCCTGGCTTCGAAACAACTTATCCAGTTTAGTCTCTTGGTTATATTGTGTGCACCCTGATGTTTAGGCAGGGGGGCTATTAAATTGATCTGCCGATTGATAGTTGCCTTGGCCAATTTATATGAGGTCAATTGATTTCACCCTAATTTTGGAATTGCTGCACTTCTCTCTTTTGTCGTTAGATGGCCAGGTATCTGGTGACATTAGATAAGACAAGGGCATTGCAAGGACAGATTAGGAATGAATGGGGTGTCTCAGCCAATGGGCAGGGATTTTCTTGGGTCCCTTGGCCTGCTGAGCCTATTAATTTGGGTGGAGTCAGGTCATCAGGGTTCTGTGCCACCTGGACAGCAATCTGGGTGGATGTGTGTTGTAATGCCCCAGGTTGCTAGGCCATAATCCTTGGGCCTATCCCAGGGACATCTGGCTGCTAGGCTGTCTGAGGGCCTATCCAGAAGCAAGAGAGCAGCGTAGGGTTGCGACTGCGGCTTGCAGTCCAACCAAAAGTAACGGTTCCGCCAGCTGGGGAACCAGTTGTGGTCGGAGGTAGAAGGAGAGCCATTGCCACTAAGGGACCATCCACCTTGTTACCGGAGACCAATGTGAGTAACCTGAGGCCAGCACCAGAGCAGAATTCTTGCCAGCCGGGGACAGTAAAGAAGTGGGAAATCTTCAGCAAGTGGCAAGTCAGGGATCCAGCGGGACAGCAGAGTTGAAGCTTGTGGAGTGCCAAGCCAGGGGCCTAATGTGTCAGCAAGGGTGAAGCTTGAGGAATATCTGTGAGTGTCCAGCCAGGGACCCAGTAGTGAAGCAGGGGTGACGCTTGAGGAAGATACTACTAGATTGGAAGAGCTCAGGGGATCAAGTGGCAGTGGATCAGTAAGTTTAGTGAAAGACTGAGGGTTCAGTGGAAGTGGAGTTCTACAATAGGTGATAATCGATGAAGTGAAAGAGTTCATTGCAACCTTTGTTAGAAACTGTTACAAGACTGCTTCCATAGGAGACACCGTTCCTACTCATGCAGATGTGGTATTTGGCTAGATACCTTTCCCTGCATGGCTGTCTGCCTATAGAAGTCTTGGAGTCTGCCAATTAACAACATTGCATCTACTTAAGGGTGTCCTGGCCCAACCCCCTCTCCCGCAGTTCTGTTTAGTATACAGTGCAGTCCCTATAGTATATATACTGCAGTTCAGAGTATATAGTGCAGTCAGTGTAGTATATATAATAAAGTGCAGGGTATATAGTGCAGTGTACAGTGTGTAATATAGTGTATTGGTTAAGGGGGACCCTATGACAGAATTAAGAGAAAAAATGGCATTGGTCCACCCCCCCCCCCCATAGATTTTAAGGGGAACTCCACGCCATAATGTAAAAAAAAAAATGGTGTGGGGTCCCCCCCAAAATCCATACCAGGCCCTTATCCGAGCAAGCAGCCTGGCAGGCCAGGATGGGGGGGGGACGAGTGAGCGCCTCCCGTTCCTTAACCATACCAGGCCCTTGCCCTCAACATGGGGAGGGTGCTTTGGGGTCCCCCCAATTCACCTTGTCCCCATGTTGATGGGACAAGGGCTTCGTCCCCACAACCCTGGCCCACTGGTTGTGGGGGTCTGCGGGTGGGGGCCTTAACGGAATCTGGAAGCCCCTTTATCAAGGGGGACCCCAGATCCCACCCCCCATTGTGAATGGGTAGGTATTGTACCCCTACCCATTCAACAAAAAAAGGTCAAAAAGTAAATACTCCGTTTTTGACAATTTCTTTATAAAAAAAAAAAAAAAAGTGTTCCGCAATGTCCATCCATTTTCAATCACACAGCCCGACGGACCCGAAAAATAGAAAAAAACAAAAAACCTCCGCCTCAATGGGAGGCGTCCCGCCAACTGCTGTCTCTTGGCTGTCACAGCTGTTATATAGGCAAAAGCGTCATGTGCCATCAGAGGGGGTGGGATCATCCAGTTATGTCAGCGGGTGGCCCCGCCCTTGCCCATATAAGAGCTGTCACAGCAAAAAAACAGCAGTCGGCTGAATGCCACCCATGCAGGCGAAGTATTTTCGTTTTTCATTTTCTATTTTTCAGGTCCGTCGGGTGGCATGATTGACGATGGATGTACATCGTGGGACATTTATTTATTTATTTAATAAAGGAATTGGCAAAAACTGTAATGTGGTTCTTACTTTTTGACACTTTTTAAAGGGGGCTTCCAGATTCCGATAAGCCCCCTGCCTGCAGACCCCCACAACCAATTGCCAGGGTTGTGGGGACGAGGCCCTTGTCCCCATCAACACGTGGACAAGGTGCCAAGGACCCCAAAGCACCCTCCCCATGTTGAGGGCAAACAGCCTGGTATGGTTCAGGAGGGGTGATATTTAAAGGAATATTTCATTTTTATTGTTTCACTTTAAGCATTATTAAAATCACTGATCCTGAAAAAAACGTCAGTTTTAAAAACTTGTTTTTGCATTGATACATGTCCCCTGGGGCAGTACCCAGGTTCCCAAATACTGTTCATGGCAATAACTTGCATATAAGCCTGTAAAATGAACACTTGATTTTTCACGTTCGTCTCCTATAGACTTTAACAGTGTTTGCATGTTCGCACAAATTTTTTGCCTGTTTGCATGTTCTGGAGAAAACTGAATCAGGGGGGGGTTCGGTTCATCCCTACTTGTATGCCAGTTATTGCCATAAAAAGTGTTTGGGGACATGTATCAATGCAAAAAAAAGTTGTCACTCTTTGCGGTCTTTGCGGTCATGCGTACAACACTGTACCTAAATAAAATTTTTATCATTTTTTTCCCACAAAGAGAGCTTTATTTTGGTGATAATTGATCACCTCTGAGTTTTTTATTTTTTGTTAAAAACATTAAAAAAGAAAGATAAAAAAAAAAAAATACAAAACAGTTTTATATTTTGTTAATAAATTTTGCAAACAGGTAATTTTTGTCCTTCATTGATGTTACGCTGATGAGGCTACACTGATGGGCACTGATGAGGTGCCACTGGTGGGCACTGATAGCTGGCATTGGTGGGCACTGATGGGTGGCACTGATGGGTGGCACTGTTGGGCAGAACTGATAGGCAGCACTGAAGGGCATTAATAGGTGGCACTGAAGGGCACTAATAGGTGGCACTGAAGGGCACTAATAGGTGGCACTGATAGGTGGCACTGATGGGCACTGATGGTTGGCAGTAATGGGCACTGATCGGCACTGGTAGGTGACACTGATGGGCAGCACTGCTAGGTGGCACTGATGAGGCACTGATTGGCACCACTGGTGGGCATTGATAGGTGGCACTTGTGGGCACTGATAGGTGGCACTGATTGCTGGCACTTACTACTGTGGGCACTGATTGGGGGGCACTGTGGGCACTGAATTGTGGCACTGGCAGGCAGTACTTGTGGGCACATATGAGGCAGCTTCGCCTCTTCCTCTTCGGGACCGATGTCCCTTCAAACAGAAGTCGGCGATCAGCTAAATTATTACTAATCCTCTGTTTACATCATGTGATCAGCTCATTGGCTGACAGCTGATCATACATACATTGTACATACATACATTGTACATTGTACCCCTACCCATTCACCAAAAAAAAGTGTCAAAAAGTAAAAACCACAATCGTCAATCACATCGCCAGACGGACCCTAAAAATAGAAAACACAAAAAAACTCTGCCACCATGGGAAGCCTCCCGGTGACTGCTGTCTCTTGGCTGTGACAGTTGTTCTATAGGCAAGGGCGGGCCACCCGCTAGGCATGGAGCAGTGGTGACATTGTGGCACTCGTGGAGGGTGTTTGACGAACGTGTGTTTACAATAAGCCTATTGTAACATCTTTTTTGTAAGTAGAACCTTGAAATAAACTCTTGTGTGCTTTTAATGAATGCTGCGCAATGCGTTTGTTTTCCTCTTCCATATGGTATACCGTGTGATCGGGTTTCGGAGTTCCCTAAAGGATAACCGATGTAGGGAGTTGCATCATTGGAGTCCACCAAGTAGGCTGAACAGCTGAGGCAGTTTATACCCAAAGTGAGGGGTGATTGCTCACTGATGTGCATATACACCTTGGAAAGTCTTAAAAGGTGTGGTAAACCCTCATGTTTTTTCACCTTAATGCATCCTATGCATTAAGATGAAAAAACATGAGGGTTTACCACCTGATGTCAATCAAATCCAATGACGCCCGGGGGCGGGGCTGAGTCCAGCATTCTGCGTCTATGCGAAAATGCTGGACTCGGGAGTGCACCCACAAGGTAACCCCCGGGAGAGCTCTTCTCCTAGGGGAGTTATACGATGCAGGGAGGAGCTACCAGCGCCGCCAGGGGACCCCAGAAGTTGAGGAGGTATGTATGATGTGTTTGTTATTTAAAAAAATAAAATAAAAAATAAGCCTTACAATCACTTTAATATCTAGTAAGAAGATATATTTGCCCTATCTATCCTGTGGGGAGCACTGGGTGTTGGCACCGATTGAAATTGGAAGGACACTTTTTTGTTTTCACTTTGTGGATTATAATTGGTGTTTGGACTTTTATATCATAATATAAGTTCACACATCTATTCTAAAGATGGACTTTTGTTTGCCTAATCACAAACAAGGCGTCATATCACATATACATGACTGCGCAACACATTGCTGTATATATATATATATATATATATATATATATATATATATATATATATATATAGATAATGTGTGTTCAACCTGCCATGCTTAGAACACATTCATCAGGTCATCCCTCCTTCAGGTATGATTGCAAAATACAAAAATAGGATAGAAAAGCAAATGATTTGAAGAGAACTCTTGCTCTATGTCTCCATATTGAAAAAAATATGATTTTTGATTTATTCTATGGCTTTTCTCCAAGAACTGCTTTCACAAAAGTTATAGTTCTTTGGTGCAAGGTTAGTTACCTAACACAGGCCTTAGCTCTCCATAACGCTAGTCTGCTTCCATTGACTGGAGGAGACGGTCAGCTAGGGAGAGATTCAGATCACTGGCCCCCTCGTTACCGGAGGACCTGTCACCTAACCAGGTACCATGCCAATGACTTGTTACTGTAGCTGTTCTTTCGTGTGGTTACCCATGGCAACTACCTCCTCTTCTTCGCCTTGCAGGTTAACCTTTTGTGGTGGTGTTACACTTACCCTATGGTGCCGACCCAAGTACTTTAGGAATATGCAAAACCCAACATGCACCTCTTTGAGTATCTTCAGAGCAGGCTTAGTGCAGTAGAAACAACTTTACTGAGAATGCAGCAGAACATACCATGCATAAGTGTTCTAAACCTAGTTACACCTAACTGAGGCTGCTATAGGTTACCTGAACAGGTGAAGTAATACCGAGATAAGTCCATTCTTGGAAAGGCACATATGGAGAAGTCCATGTCCTTGGGATGCCCCGATGAGTCGGCGTCTGATGCTGGTCCCAGCAAACTCTTGCAAATGCCCCGTGTTTTCTTGGTCCTGGCTCTCCTGGATCCAGACCTCATCCCTTTTTATACAACATGGGAGGGATGCTGGATGCAAAGTGCAAAAAGCCCACAAAAACACTCAAGGGAGGAGGTAACATTTTAACCCTTCCCCCACCTGGGCAGCTAAGCTGACTAAACTGACAGTAGGCCACCTGCCTACACACACTACACTGAATAACTCCTGCATACCATGTAACGGAGGTAAGAAATATATATACAGGATTTAGGAGCCAGGCCAGCAGACATGAAATATCAGCCAGGGGTATGGCTCATATGGTCAGGAGAAAGACCGGAGTCATACATTGGTAATCAGGCAGCAGTGGAGTCCAAAGAGCAAGCCAAGGTCATACACGGATCAGCAGGCAAAAGCAAAGTCAATGGAACAAGCCGAGGATCAAAGCCAGAAATGGAGACAAGACAGGTGAAAGGCAAGCCGGGTCGGAAACAGGAAATCGAATAATAACTGGAACAAGAACTCTGGAACACACAGAGTTGCTGAAGATAATCCAGCAACTAGTGGATCACACTGCTGGCTTTAAATAGGCTGCCAGAATATGTCATGGGTTGCATGTGTCTTGGCACATGCGAGTGCGCCATTGCACATTGATCTTCGCTGGCATTCGCGTGCTTGTTACTCTGGGTGTTTGCTGAAAAATTCATGCAGGAGTCTAAGAGCATGTACATTATTTGCAGGTCCCCATGAACTTTCCTCAGGTGCGTACTCTTTCCACTTTATGAGGTATTCAGCAGTCCAGGATGACCTCTACTTCAAACTATGTTTCCTCACCCACTGTGATGGGAGGTGGAGGCGGATCATCTCTTCCTGCAAAGGAACCAGAAATGGCTGGCTGGGGCAAAGAAACATGAAAGACTGGGTGAATCTTATAAGAGCTCGGCAAGGACAGTTTGAAGGCCACAGGGTTAACTTTCTTCTTTATTACAAAGGGGCCAATGACCCAACTTTTGTGACGGACGGGGTAATTTAAGGTTTGCTGTGGAGAGCCACACTTTGTCGCTAACCTTCAGAACTTGATTCTTTTTCTTCTTCTTATCATATTATTTTTTGTAATCTTCTTGTGCCCTTCCCATGGTTTCCTGAAGAACCTGGTAATTCTCCTGGATGACAGTTAACCTGTTCTGTACTGCAGGTATTGGGCAGAAATGAAGGATGAAATCTCCAAAATGGAAATTGATTGGTGGAAACATGACCCAGGTAAACCAACAGCACAACCAGGCAATGGAGCATTTGAAAAATTCGTTACTTGAAGCTATCTCCCGTTACAGTGCTCCATTTTCTGGGAGCTCCTCCGCAACTGTAAGCAGCAGAGAACACTCTCCCTCTGAAAGCTGAAGGCTCCATCTTACTCTGCCCCAGAACCCAGGACAACTTTTTGTTTCATCTCTGTGTATCATCTGAGGCTGTTCACTTCACTGGGTATGTGAGTGTTTACATCTGTTTAAATGTACATGTAAATAAAAAATAATCCTTAATACATATGTGTTGTTTGGTATTTTTGCAAATTCTTGTCACTGTAAATAAAAAATTTTTTTGTTTAATTCTTTGATAATTTGGTTATTATTATTATATGTTATTTTTTTTACAATACATCACATATCTGGTTAATTAATAATTCAATCACACACACACACATGGTAATCATTCAGAACTTCACACTCTAATGCCGCGTACACACGGCCGGATTTTCCGAAGGTAAATGTTCAATGGGAGCTTGTTGTCGGAAATTCCGACCGTGTGTAGGCTCCATCGGACATTTCCGACAAACTTTGAGATCTGGATCTCAAATTTTATGACATTTAAATCCATTGTCATAAATTCCGATCGTGTGTACACAATTCCGAAGCACAAAGTTCCATTCATGCTCGGAATCAAGCAGAAGAGCCGCACTGGCAATTGAACAAAATTTTTTCTCGGCTCGTCATACGTGTTGTACGTCACCGCGTTCTTGGCAATCGGAATTTCTGACAAGATTTGTGTGACCGTGTGCAAGACAAGTTTGAGCCAACATCCGTCGAAAAAAAAAAACATGGATTTTGTTGTCGGAATGTGTGTACACAAAAGTCCACAATAGTTAAAGGAGGTAAAAAAATGTGAATTCAAAAATATGTGTCTACAAAAAAAACGACGCAAAAAAAACGATATCTAAATTGCCAAATTAACCCTCTCCACTACACCATTAGGCCGGCTTCACACTGGGGCGGTGCGGGGCGGAGACGGTAAAGCAGCGCTATATTTAGTGCTGCTTTACCATCGTTTTACCCGCGGTATGTGGTCGCTAGTGGGGTGGTTTTAACCCCCGCTAGCGGCCGAAAAAGGGTTAAAAACCTCCACAAAGCGCCGCTGCAGCTGCTCTTTGCCGGCGGTATCCCCGCGGTCTCCCATTGATTTCAATGGGTAGTAGCGGTATAGGAGCGGTGAACACACCGCTCCTTCACTGCTCCAAAGATGCAGCTAGCAGGACTTTTTTTACCGTCCTGCTAGCGCACCGCTCCAGTGTGAAAGCCCTCAGGGCTTTCACACTGGAGACACAGCAACAGCTGTTTCGGGTCGGTTTGCAGGCGCTATTTTTAGCGCAATAGCGCCTGCAAACCGCCCCAGTGTGAAAGCAGCCTTAGTGAAACTTTGGCCTTCTGCTGCAGTCAAAGGAATGTGGTTCTATATGAACGTATAAGACAAAAAACAATATGTGTTGACTGCGCTGACACTTGTGTTATATATTTTAACACCAATCAATACACCACTGTAAAGAATACACCACTGTAAAATATATATATATATATATATATCTTAACACCAAACAATACCCCACTGTAAAAAAAAAATATATATATAAAAAGATAGATATACACCACTGTAAAAAAATATACAACACTGTTAGAACATGTACATATATAAACCACCCATGTGTATATATCTCAAGTGCAACCAATATCACGGCTTGTATTTAACTTTAAATACTACATAAATTAATAAGTGTATGTTCATCTTCCTGATGACTCAATCTTACTTGCGAAATGCATAGAGGCTGCTGGGACATACAAAACGTCACGTCCAGGTAAACGACAGTGAGGCTTGGGACGCACGCCTGGAGAGGAGAGACACAGTGAGACCCTTGCATATCTAAACCCATTTAAACTGCCGGAAAAGTTTAGTGCCAACTCATAGGCACTAAAAAATGTGAGTGAAATTACCTGTTTTAACTTTTTTTATAAATAAATGCATAGACATACTGCGCAATGATTGCTATTCATTTTTTATGAGGACGAGTATAGTTTAAACTTGTAAGCTGGGAGTAACAGAGAGCCTGAGTGGATTGGTTATCCCTATTAATGAACCAAAGGCACTTTCTATAATAATATCTGGTGAGGGGCCAATTCTTATGGTGGTGGTGGTATCGTCACTGTACTGGTGGATACGAAGCACAAAAAATCATGATCACAAGAAATAGGAGAACTGACAAATTTTTTTCACACAGCAGAGAACTGGAAAAGGGGACGTATTCATGCGCTGGTTTACAGATACCAGCAATTATTGAACATAATTTATGTAGTATTTAAAGTTAAATACAAACAGTGATATTGGTTGCACTTCAGATATATACATATGGGTGGTTTATATATGTACATGTTCTAACAGTGTTGTATATTTGTTTACAGTGGTGTATATATATCTTTTTATATATATTTTTTTTACAGTGTGGTATTGTTTGGTGTTAAGATATATATAGATATATGGTTTGAATGTTACCTATCTCATCGCACCTTCAGTGTCACTTACAACTCCACTTCCTCCTCTACAACTCCTCTTACTGTTGGGGTCCCCCAAGGTTCTGTCCTTGGACCTCTACTATTCTCAATCTACACATCCTCCCTGGGTCAGCTGATAGCCTCACATGGTTTCCACTACCATTTATATGCTGATGACACCCAAATCTATCTCTCTGCCCCTCAGCTCACCCCATCAATCTCCTCACGCATCACTGATTTACTAACAGACATATCAGTCTGGATGTCAAACCACTTCCTCAAACTTAATTTATCTAAAACTGAGCTCTTAATATTTCCTCCCCCACGTGCCCCTTCCCCTGTCTTCTCTGTCAAGATCAATGGCACATCTATCAGTCCGTTCCCACATGCCAGGGTGCTGGGGGTAATCCTAGACTCTGAACTGTCCTTTCAGATCCATATACAATCCCTGTCCAAATCATGCTGCCTTAGCCTCCGCAACATTTCCAGAATACGCCCCTTTTTAACCAATGACACAACCAAGCTTCTAACTCACTCCCTGGTTATCTCTCGCCTCGACTACTGCAACTCCCTCCTCATTGGATTACCTTTACATAGACTATCCCCCCTTCAGTCCATAATGAATGCCGCTGCAAGACTCATCCACCTTACCAACCGTTCAGTGTCCCCCACCCCTCTCTTCCAATCCCTCCACTGGCTTCCACTCACCCAAAGAATAAAATTCAAAGTACTAACAATAATTTAGAAAGGCATCCATAACTTTGCCCCTAGCTACATCACTAACCTAGTACCAAAATACCAACCAAGCCGCTTTCTTCGGTCTTCCCAAGGCCTCCTGCTCTCTAGCTCCCTTGTCACCTCCTCCCATGCTCGCCTCCAGGATTTCTCCAGAGCTTCTCCCATCCTTTGGAACTCTCTACCCCAATCTGTCCGACTGTCCCCTAATCTATGCATCTTTAGACGATCCCTGAAAACCTTTCTCTTTAAAGAAGCCTATCCTGCTTCTAACTAACACTGATTTACTTTCTCCATCAGCTCATCCCCCACAGCTATTACCTCTTGTATCAATTGACCCTTTCTTTTTAGATTGTAAGCTCTAACGAGCAGGGCCCTCTGATTCCTCTTGTACCAAATTGTAATGTAATTGTAATGTCTGTTTTTATTTTGTTAAGCGCTGCGCAAACTGTTGGCGCTATATAAATCCTGTATAATAATAATAATATAATAATAATATATATATATATATATATATATATATATTTGATTTGATTTGATTTGATATTGGATTTGTATTGCGCCAAATGCGCTCCATTAGGATATATATATATATATATATATTTTACAGTGGTGTATTGATTGGTGTTAAAATATATAACACAAGTGTCAGCGCATATTGTTTTTTGTCTAATAGTTAAAGGAACCCAGTTTCTACTTTCTTTAACTATTCATTTAGATTTTATGATGCCCCACTGCTCTTATTGATCTTTTGAAATATGTCAATTGATTTTCCAAAATAATTTTATATTGTAGTCCAAAGTTGCTGAAATGGATTGGAAATATTAATATTCACCTATTTGAGTATTTATCTTCTCTATTTAGCACAACGGTCTTAACTCCAATGTTAAACGACTCTCAAAAATACAGCCTCCTACACATTGCAAAAATTCCCTCTGTGCTTTTCTAAAAGTAGAAAGAGGGGGGAGGAGATAGGATGGGAGCTCAGCTATCAGTAAGAAACAGGGGTGTTATTTACTAAAGGCAACTCCACTTTGCACAGCAAGTGCACTTGGAAGTGCAGTCGCTGTAGATCTGAGGGGGACATGCAAGGAAAATAAAAATCGGCATTTTTGCTTGTACATGATTGGATGATAGAAATTAGCAGAGCTTCCCCTCATTTCAATCTTCCTCTCAGTTCTACAGGCAACTTCCAAGTGCACTTGCAGTGCAAAGTGAAGTTGTCTTTAGAAAATTAACCCCATAGTACACTAACTCCAAGAAAAAACCTGATTATGCTTAACCATCCCAATATAAAAACTATAGGTCAACTTACTGTATATGTTAGGAAATGTCATATGATTATTAGTAGTATCAAAACATTTCAAAAAATTAAATAGACTTAATAGAAACTTTATGAGGTTTCTTTTTAACACATACCTCCTGACTAGGGGATGCATGTTTTTTTTCAATCTTTGCAACAACAGAGAGAGATCAGGAAAAAAACTCCTTTTGATCTGCTGTGCATTGAGGGAGTCACCGTACGACTTCATGATTGGTTGGGAAGCCAGTTCCATGCTCCCACACAGCACTGCAGGTCAGAGGGAGGTTTTGAGATCTTACTGTTTTCGGTGAGATCGGAAAAAATCTCCCTTTGACCAGCACAGTACAGGTTTTGGAGGGAGTACTTGCAACTTGCCCAAGTGTTCAGTATTCGGCACTGATACTAGCATTGGTATAGGTGCATATATATATATATATATATATATATATACTATACATCCTAAAAGTGCACTGGTAATTCTTACCTGTGAAGTACTTGATGACTCATATATAATCAAATCTGTCTCGCTCCTCATCCACATCAAGGTCTAGCAGGATTTTCACTAAACTGTGAAAGAAAGAGACAGAGGTAGATAAACAGAAATAATTAATGGAATGAAGGAAGGGGAATAAGGAAAAAAATCCCCATCCCCAAATCCTAACGATTTTCTCGTAGATGGTAGCAGGTGCAGTCTTCATTTGCAACACTGTAGACAGTAAGAGGAGAAAATACAAAGGAATGGAATACCACTTTTTGTGGCAGTATTGGTATCCATGGAGTTTTGGTTGTGGGAGTATTGGGACTTGGAGCCACGGAAGTGCAGGATTTATTTTATTTTGTTGCTCTTAATCTAATACTAATATAAGAAGGAGCATTGAGTATTGTGTATGCATGCAATAACAACTCCAAAAACCTGAACGGAAAAAAATATACAAATGATAACAAAAAATGCAACTTGGGTTGAATTATAACAATCTCTCAACTGGTGGGTATGGTAATTTAAAAAAAATATTCAGAGGAATGGATGGATCTACTTTAATTCAACCTGTTCTAAGAGTAGAATAGATGCCAAATAAAAAAATACAACAAAACCAAATATAGTGCGGGTCATGATATCTATCCAAAATGAAAGGAATATGTTTAATATGAAAGTTATCACTCAGTCAAAAGTAGAGACTGAGAGAGCCTGGGAAGCCAGGATCAGCCTCATGGTTTTATTTCATGGACTCTTTTTGGGTTTACAATCTTCTCTTTTTTGTGTGCCAGATGGATACATGTCAAGTGGTCCAAAATCAACTGCCTGACGATTTTACTTGGTTGGGATTGGGATGATTTCCCAATCCCAACCACATAAAGAAAGGTGATGATGTAAAGCCCAAAAATAGACCATTCAAAAAATACCTTGAGGCTGATCTCAGCTTCCTAAGCTCTTTCAGTCGCTAATTCCTCACTTATTTACATATGATAACTTTCATATGTAAATAAACACATTCCTTTAATTTTGGATAGATATCATGACCTTTCCTGCACTATATTTGGTTTTGGTTTTGTTGAATTTTATATTTGGCATCTAATTTTGGAAGAAATTGAATCAAAGATAGACTTATGGCACATAGAATAGAGGTAGAAGTTCAAGACAAAGTAGCACGGTTAATCAATATCAAAGTTTAGGGCAAGGTATCCCAGTTTTGGTAGGTTTACTTTTAGAAATGACATCTGCTCCATCAGCTTTGGAGCCAGTTGTGATCACTGCGGGGAGAGAATATTTCCAGTATCATCGGCAGGCTCCTCCAGTTCTTCTTCCTCTAACTCTAGAGGCATGAATAATTGTCTTTGCCTGTCACACACCCTCTCAATTAATTTATCCCTCCAGGTGGTTAGTATATTGCTGTGGAGGGGCATTTTGCCCTTTATTCGAGGATCACACATTGAGGCAAACATTAGCTCAGGGCAAGCTTCTATGAGGTCGTTAATCATTCTAGTTAGTTGACCCTTAAGCCTCCTTAGAAGTACAGCAATGTCTGCGACTAATTTGCCACAAGGTAACAGCTCTCTATTGCTGTCATAATAAGGCAGAACGGTTATTTGGAAATATGCTGAGCGTATCTTTTGTGTCTGTACCCTACTGCAGTAGTTATTATTAATTTGGAACCACTAATCAATATGAGGATAGGAGTTGCCTATCTACAAATTTGTCTAAGTCAGCTGGCGAGGTTTGCCTAGGAGGGGTTTCCAGGTGACCCTGAGTATCCGAAACAAGGAGCTTGAGACGATCCGGGAATTTCTGAGAATCAGCCGGCTGAGGTAAGCCTTTTGCTTACATTTGAGTTATCAGACTTCCTTGATCGGTAAGTCATTTTTGGGACAAAGGGTACCTATTTTACTCCCCTTAATCGAACTGTATTGATTGGTGGTTATATGTCATGTTGTCACTGTCTACTCTCCATTGGAGTGTTATAGATAAGAAAGGGAAGAATAGTGCTGTTCACAGGTATATGTAGTACATCTGCTAGAAAAAGTAGTTTAGAGGCAAGAGGGTATAGGCACACGTAGATAAGAGAGAAGACTGGCCAGTCATTATGGGCATTAAATTAAGTAAGGGAATGAAGGATAAGAGACCCTCAAAAATGCCCAGTGCAAGAGGAGCACTATATATGAACCGAAGGTGCGGTTCCGTCTATACTGAGCCCCTAGATTAATGGTTAAAGTGGACATGGATCCACAATGGGTAACTGGGTTACCACCGAAGTCCACAGGGACTAAGAATCATGCAGAGTACACAGCTAGAGAAACAGCTATCTATGTGAGCAGGATGGACGAAGGGTGACAATTAACACTAGACAGAAAGGGAGATTTTCATGTCAAGTTGTGGGATGAATTTGGGGTCAGGCACTACAACTAGTAAAGTCAAGAAACAGAGAAATGAGAGTCTAAACAGAATACTTTATATGTTGTCAGAGAGGGAAGATGGGATGAGCACTATGGCTGCACGTCTGATCGTAGAAGGATGGTATTACAATACATTGGATGCAAAGGATATCAGGACAAAATAAGAAAAGAAGAAATTAAGCAAGGAAGTTTTTAAAAGAGTTAAAAGAAAGTGAGAGAATGATATGCATGTGTTTTGTACAAATAGGAAAAGTGTAAGCGATTTTAGAGAGATATTTGTGTATGTGTGTGAATGCTGGAACCTTTAGTTCTATCGCTTGTGTGTGTCTCATGTATGCAGATTTGACCCCCTCCTTTGTGCTCTCCTGAAAGAATGTGGCTGGGATGAGAGGTCAGTGATAAGCTGGAAGGACACCATGCCAATTTCATTTTTTTCGACAAAACATTTATAACTTTATGTGCCGGGTTAACGAATCTAATGATAAACATGGTGATCACAATTTTTTTTTAATTTGTTTTCCAAACATGGTAAAATGAAGGTTACATTTAACCGTGTATTACAAAAATTGAATATCCTTTGATAGTGGAAACAGTGCATTTAAAAAAGGGAATTTAGTAAAATTAAGTAATATATCCCCCTTTAAGGAACTTTATCTGTGGATATATATTAGGGTGTGATACTGAAATTATCATTTGAGTATTCGTTTCTAATATGAGTTTAACAGTTTTATTAATAATATAGATATATTGAAACTGGTTTAGACAACCTTTGGTTGGAAATTAAATCCAGGTTAATGAGGAATTTATAAAAATGGGATTAGTTTAGATTAAGATAACAATTTTGTAATTTTACATTTATTGAGTGGAAGAGTGCTTTCTGGTCCATCATACATATTCTTGGTCCTTTTGTTTTTATTTATTTTTATTTTTGAAATGCAAAGCAGAATGTGTGGATTGTGAAATGATGTGCCCTTTTTCCTTGTAAGTACAGTGGGTGTAAGCAGAAGAATATTTTGGATTTATGGACATCTCTCCATGCCCGCAGGGTATTGTTATCATTTATTATAATATTGCCAGGAAAAAGTTGTCTTTTTGAAACATGAAACTGGAGTTCTTACACAAACAGCATGATAGAAAACAAGCCTTTGTAATATATTTATGCAAGCTGGACCCAGTAATGAAGGGTTCACCCCGATATATCAGAGGTGTACCTTTATGCAAAGGTGCTATTAGACAAAGTTAGACAATTTTTTGGTCAAATATTTAATTTTTAATGGTCCGACATTCTACGCAGCAAATATACAGCTAACTAAATGTTTTTCTAATGAAAGGTTTAAAATATGAGTTTGTTTATGTACAAATCCAACAATGAAAAATGCGTACATTTGAATCCAGCCACCATATTGCCCCTCTTGGGGGAGGCTGGAGACAAAGAAAAACCATGTGTTAAATTGATGACTTAGGAATCAACTGCTGTGAGCCCAGTGCAGGACACACTCTCTGAAGACCCAGATATTTAATATGTTAGCCTTTCAGGTTCTTGCTGAGGTAACCATACTAACATTAAAACTCACACATGGAAGCAGACCAGGCGACTAAGGATGCTGCATTTACAGCCCTGGACACTTGCTGGGTTTGTGCAACTGACAGATTCCACCCTAGTTCTGGCCCAGTATAGCTAAGGACCCCAGAACGAGAAGAACAAGTGGTCCACAGTGGACAACTTCTTATGAAACAGGACATTGGAAAAGGTGATCATTTATGTCTGCCAGTCTCTCTTTTCTCTCCAGCTTGACACATGGACTGTGTCATCAGTCACAAGCAGTTATGGCTGCCTTAGTAAATGAGCGTGGGATAGAGCCACAGTTGTTTTTATAACATACCACTTCTTGTTTAACCTGTTACCAAAGGTGTTACCAAAAGCTGAACATCCCTTCCAGAGATTACAAAAAGATATATCCAGATGCCCAAGTCAGGCTCTTATGAGTATGCATTTTGTCTGTATGGACAGGTTTTCTGGATGTCCAGTGGCAAATGCTACTGCAAAGGCCACAGTAAAAAGTGTTATCAGAAGTAGTTTGTAAGTACAGAGAGTAAAAGAGGAAATCATTTTTTATAGGAGAGTCCTTACTAGAAGTTTTGAGGTTTTATTTTTTACACCCCCTACTGTCTACAATGTAGCGGAAAAAGTAGAGTAAGAAACTAGAAAACTTTTCCCTGAAGATTTTCTTATATTTTATCCAGCCCCTAGGGGGATGTTGGACTTTCTCCCTGTGGGATTTGGTTTGGGAGTGTGTTACTCACTTGCTTATATTTTGTCTCAGCAGCTGAAGTCCTCCATTTGGATCTCACAGAGAATGTTGCTGATCTTTTAAAGGTTTTTTGACAAACTCATTTATGTGTTTTCTCCCCAATTCCAGATCCTAAAAGTTTGGAAGGATCTAAAACTAAAGTCAGGTGACTTGTGGATTGTTAAGAGACATTTATATATAAGTAAATGTTTGGAGACTCAATACAGAATCTATTTCATGTACAGTTTTTCAAAACTTGAAGGAAAAGTCACCTGGATCCACACCAGACACTGCAAAAATGACTAAATTAAAGAAATCTCTGTGTTTGATTTATTTCCCTTTTGCAATCACAGTCTAGGGTACTTTTTGATTCAATTACTTTAATTGTAAGGGATATATATTTGAAAAGTAGTTTAGCCATGTTGAAGTCATATTTGTCTTTTGTACCTCTTCCATTTTATGTAGAATTGTCTGTGTTTACATATGCTGATAAGTCAGCATACCAACAATTAAGCTAGAAGGCCATTCTGGCCACAGGAGTGTACAGCCAGTACTCTGTAAATATGTCTTATCAATAGGTATGAGCCTGGTGTTCGATTCAAACCCATGTTCGAATCGAACACTGGCCGTTCGTCCGTTCGAAGAAATCAGAACTTTGCGGACCGTTCGCATCAAATTCGTGTGATACAAATGGCCCACAATGCACTGCGCCAGTCACAGTGCATTGTTGGCTGATGATTGGCCAAGCATGCACTGTGACCCGCATGCTTGGCCAATCACAGCGCCGGCAGCGAGGAGAGCCATCATTGGCCGCAGGCATTTGCAGGACTTAGTCTGTGTTCTGTGCCTCCAGCCTCCACCCTTTAGTGGTGTTCTTCTCTATAAATACAGCCATCTGCAGGATTTATAGTGTGTGCTGTGCCTCCAGCGCAGAATACACCTGTATCTACCCTTTAGTGCTGTTGTTCTCTATTAATACAGCCACCTGCAGGAGTTAGTGTGTGTTGTGTGACTCCAGCACAGCACAGTATACACCTGCACCTGTATCTGCCCTTCTTTGCTGGTGTTATCTAGTAATACAGCTATCTGCAGGAGTTAGTGTGTGTTGTGTGACTCCAGCACAGCACAGTATACACCTGCACCTGTATCTACCCTTTAGTGCTGTTGTTCTCTATTAATATAGCCATCTGCAGGAGTTAGTGTGTGTTGTGTGACTCCAGCACAGCACAGTATACACCTGCACCTGTATCTGCCCTTCTTTGCTGGTGTTATCTAGTAATACAGCCATCTGCAGGAGTTAGTGTGTGTTGTGTGACTCCAGCACAGTATACACCTGCACCTGTATCTGCCCTTCTTTGCTGGTGTTATCTAGTAATACAGCCATCTGCAGGAGTTAGTGTGTGTTGTGTGACTCCAGCACAGCACAGTATACACCTGCACCTGTATCTGCCCTTCTTTGCTGGTGTTATCTAGTAATACAGCCATCTGCAGGAGTTAGTGTGTGTTGTGTGACTCCAGCACAGTATACACCTGCACCTGTACCTGCCCTTCTTTGCTGGTGTTATCTAGTAATACAGCCATCTGCAGGAGTTAGTGTGTGCTGTGTGACTCCAGCACAGCACAGTATACACCTGCACCTGTATCTACCCTTTAGTGCTGTTGTTCTCTATTAACACAGCCATCTGCAGGAGTTAGTGTGTGTTGTGTGACTCCAGCACAGCACAGTATACACCTGCACCTGTATCTGCCCTTCTTTGCTGGTGTTATCTAGTAATACAGCCATCTGCAGGAGTTAATGTGTGTTGTGTGACTCCAACACAGCACAGTATACGCCTGCACCTGTATCTACCCTTTAGTGCTGTTGTTCTCTATTAACACAGCCATCTGCAGGAGTTAGTGTGTGTTGTGTGACTCCAGCACAGCACAGTATACACCTGCATCTGTATCTGCCCTTCTTTGCTGGTGTTATCTAGTAATACAGCCATCTGCAGGAGTTAGTGTGTGTTGTGTGACTCCAGCACAGCACAGTATACACCTGCAATTGTATCTACCCTTTAGTGCTGTTGTTCTCTATTAATACAGCCATCTGCAGGAGTTAGTGTGTGTTGTGTGACTCCAGCACAGCACAGTATACACCTGCACCTGTATCTACCCTTTAGTGCTGTTGTTCTCTATTAATACAGCCATCTGCCGGAGTCAGTGTGTGTTGTGTGACTCCAGCACAGCACAGTATACACATGCACTTGTATCTACCCTTTAGTGCGGTTGTTCTCTATTAATACAGCCATCTGCAGGAGTTAGTGTGTGTTGTGTGACTCCAGCACAGCACAGTATACACCTGCACCTGTATCTGCCCTTCTTTGCTGGTGTTATCTAGTAATACAGCCATCTGCAGGAGTTAGTGTGTGTTGTGTGACTCCAGCACATCACAGTATACACCTGCAACTGTATCTACCCTTTAGTGCTGTTGTTCTCTATTAATACAGCCATCTGCCGGAGTCAGTGTGTGTTGTGTGACTCCAGCACAGCACAGTATACACATGCACTTGTATCTACCCTTTAGTGCGGTTGTTCTCTATTAATACAGCCATCTGCAGGAGTTAGTGTGTGTTGTGTGACTCCAGCACAGCACAGTATACACCTGCACCTGTATCTGCCCTTCTTTGCTGGTGTTATCTAGTAATACAGCCATCTGCAGGAGTTAGTGTGTGTTGTGTGACTCCCGCACAGCACAGTATACAACTGCACCTGTATCTGCGCTTCTTTGCTGGTGTTATCTAGTAATACAGCCATCTGCAGGATTTAGTGTGTGTTGTGTGACTCCAGCACAGTATACACCTGCACCTGTATCTACCCTTTAGTGCTGTTGTTCTCTATTAATACAGCCACCTGCAGGAGTTAGTGTGTGTTGTGTGAGTCCAGCACAGCACAGTATACACCTGCACCTGTATCTGCCCTTCTTTACTGGTGTTATCTATTTATACAGCCATCTGCAGGAGTTAGTGTGTGTTGTGTGACTCCAGCACAGCACAGTATACACCTGCACCTGTATCTGCGCTTCTTTGCTGGTGTTATCTAGTAATACAGCCATCTGCAGGATTTAGTGTGTGTTGTGTGACTCCAGCACAGCACAGTATACACATGCACTTGTATCTACCCTTTAGTGGGGTTGTTCTCTATTAATACAGCCATCTGCAGGAGTTAGTGTGTGTTGTGTGACTCCAGCACAGCACAGTATACACCTGCACCTGTATCTGTCCTTCTTTGCTGGTGTTATCTAGTAATACAGCCATCTGCAGGAGTTAGTGTGTATTGTGTGACTCCAGCACATCACAGTATACACCTGCAACTGTATCTACCCTTTAGTGCTGTTGTTCTCTATTAATACAGCCATCTGCAGGAGTTAGTGTGTGTTGTGTGACTCCCGCACAGCACAGTATACACCTGCACCTGTACCTGCCCTTCTTTGCTGGTGTTATCTAGTAATACAGCCACCTGCAGGAGTTAGTGTGTGTTGTGTGACTCCATCACAGCACAGTATACACCTGCACCTGTATCTGCCCTTCTTTGCTGGTGTTATCTAGTAATACAGCCATCTGCAGGAGTTAGTGTGTGTTGTGTGACTCTAGCACAGCACAGAATACACCTGCACCTGTATCTACCCTTTAGTGCTGTTGTTCTCTATTAATGCAGCCATCTGCAGGAGTTATGGTGTGTTGTGTGAGTCCAGCACAGCACAGTATACACTTGCACCTATATCTGCCCTTCTTTACTCGTGTTATCTATTTATACAGCCACCTGCAGGAGTTAGTGTGTGTTGTGTGACTCCAGCACAGCACAGTATACACCTGTACCTGTATCTGCCCTTCTTTGCTGGTGTTATCTATTAATACAGCCATCTACAGGAGTTAGTGTGTGTTGTGTGACTCCAGCACAGCACAGTATACACCTGCACCTGTATCTGCCCTTCTTTGCTGGTGTTATCTAATACAGCCATCTGCAGGAGTTAGTGTGTGTTGTGTGACTCCAGCACAGCACAGTATACACATGCACCTGTATCTGCCCTTCTTTGCTGGTGTTATCTAATACAGCCATCTGCAGGAGTTAGTGGGTGTTGTGTGCCTCCAGCACAATATACACTACCCAATTGCTGGTTTTCCCATCTCCCTGCATGCCATTACAATGTCTGGAAGGCCAACAGACAGTCATGAGCCAATAAAAGAGGGCAAGCAGGCTCTGTGTCTAGAGACAACAGTGCTGGTCGTGGACGCGGTGCATCGTCATCAGCACGTGTGAGGATAGGAGTTGCCTATCTACAAATTTGTCTAAGGCAGTTACGAACCGAATCGCACATGTCTAGTTAGTTACATAGTTAGTAAGGTTGAATAAAGGCACCAGTCCATCCAGTTCAACCTGAGTGAGTGTGGGTGCATGTGTATAATTATCCATATTTATTTAAGGTACCCATATAGTGCCGTCAATTTACGCAGCGCTCCACACATACATTGCACACTTACATCGGTCTCTACCCTCAAGGAGCCCACAATCCAAGGTCCCCAAATCACATTCATATACCGTACTCACTCCCTACTCGCCAATTTTGGACAGAAGTCAATTAACCTACCAGTATGTCTTTGGAGTGTGGGAGGAAACCCACGCAGGCACAGAAAGAACATGCAAACTCCAGGCAGGTAGTGTCATAGTTGGGATTCAAACCAGCGACCCTTTTTACTGCTAGGCGAGAGTGCTACCCACTACACCACTGTGCTACCCAGTTGTATGTACTATTTAATGCAACATACTGCCCGTGCCCCGGGACGACGTCACTTTATGAATAAATGCGTCATGGGGAAGGGACGTGTTGATGTCACCACGCTGTTTGGTATCCCGGAAGGACAGGTGTTTGGTGTTAGCCGGCCGGCTTTATATCCATGCAAGTTTTTAACTGAATAATTGTAATTGCAATACTTTTTTATACTTAATAAAAGTTTAAGGCAATCTTACACTATAGTGAGATTCTCTTTTTGGGTTATCCTTGCCGAGTGGGACATCGTTTGACTCCATTGAGCGATACGAGAGTTGGGAGAGCTTGGTTTCAGTGATCCATCCCGTGTCATAGTTGGGATTCAAACCAGCGACCCTTTTTACTGCTAGGCGAGAGTGCTACCCACTACACCACTGTGCTGCCCAGTTGTATGTACTATTTAATGCAACATACTGCCCGTGCCCCGGGACGACGTCACTTTATGAATAAATGCGTCATGGGAAAGGGACGGGTTGATGTCACCACGCTGTTTGGTATCCCGGAAGGACAGGTGTTTGGTGTTAGCCGGCCGGCTTTATATCCATGCAAGTTTTTAACTGAATAATTGTAATTGCAATACTTTTTTATACTTAATAAAAGTTTAAGGCAATCTTACACTATAGTGAGATTCTCTTTTTGGGTTATCCTTGCCGAGTGGGACATCGTTTGACTCCATTGAGCGATACGAGAGTTGGGAGAGCTTGGTTTCAGTGATTCATCCCATGATCAGCTCCAGCCATTAGGAGATGTCTGAGCTTACAAGGCCTTGACTGGGCAATAGCCACAAGCCTGTAAAACTTGCCCTCTGGTAAGCAAGTTTTTCGTAAGGTGGTGGTGTACACTAGAGTGGTGTGAGTCACTGTGGTGCTGTCATCATATGAATTAAAGGGACATTCATCTTTGCCTTGATATATGTATATGAACACGCTCATTCCTCACGGATTTTGCACCAATGTTTAATGTTGGACATTTATTAACTTAGCGCAGTTTTTTTTGTTTTTATTGTATTTTCTGGTTCCCTTTACCCCCTCGAGGTCTGCTGGATTAGAAAGTTCTGTTGGCTTCAAAACAAAGGCTCGCCATACTGTTGTGGAAATTAAGAGCTTCGCCTATAAGCAAATAAATCCGTTGCAGTAATAAGCACAGTTACAGCTCTTTTGTATAATTCCAGGAAAGCGTGCTTGCATAAAGCCAAGTAACACAGACACAGAGGCTGGTATCACATTGAGCATAAAAGCTGCTGGACTAGGGCAGGTCTTGTTTATTTATAAGGCTGAACAGGGATAACAAAGAAAGGCGGTGGCTTCAAAATCAGCCAGACAATTGTATACCTTCAAAAGAACCAATCAGACACTTGCATACTTAAATACAAACAAAATAGATATTCAGTAGTGACGTATGCAATTGTTTGTGTGCAGAGAATGTGTGCAGTTTCCCACTGAAATGCGCATGCAGGCATCCAAAACAATGTGCCTCACATTGTACCAGGTGCAAACACTGCGAACATTGCTCTGATCAGGACAGTGTGCATATTCCCACCATTACCATTGGTGCGAACCATACCCCACAAGGCTCAGCGAGCCATGGCTTTGTACGGTTATACTATTGTTCCCATGTACGCGGGTCTATTTCCTGGGATGCAGTCGCCATGAGGTGGCCAGTCTGTTGGTGAGACATTTAAGGGAACATCCCTTAGGTGGTGAACAGATCTCCCACATCCACAGGACGGTTTCCGCAACCAACAGTCCTCCACTGGTGTCTGTATTTGCAGACACGATCGCATGAGCGTATTACAGCAAAACTGACACTGGGGGACAGCTGACAATATACCTTAATAAAAATTTCCACAACAGTCTGGTATCGATTTTAAGGGGAACTCCGTGCCAAAATGTAAAATAAAAACAACTTGGGGTGGGGTCCTCCAGGGTCCCCCGCAAGATCCATACCAGACCCTTATCTGAGCAAGCAGCCGGGCAGAAAAAGGGGGGATGAGCGTGTGGCCCCCCTCCTGAACCATACCAGGCTGCTTGCCCTCAACATGGGGAGGGTGCTTTGGGGTGCCCCCGTATTATGACGGTGGCTGGTCAGCAATTAGTTAAAATGAGCACGTTTGATTTTTCATATTTGTGTCCCATAGACTTTAATAGGGTTCGCATGTTCGCTAGAACTTTTTGCCTGTTCGCGTGTTCAAACCAAACCAGGGGGGTGTTCAAATCATCTCTTGTTCTGACCAAAAAGGTAGCAAATTTTTGGGATCCTGGGAGACCAATTGTGAATGGCATTGAGTCAGTGTCTGCACGACTTGGACAATATATAGATTTTTTTCTTAAACCTCTAGTCTCTGAGACCACAGCCTTTCTAAGCACATCATTGAGATTTTGGGAAGACCTTTCCTTGCAATAGTAACACATTACTTGTTACGACTGATGTCAGATCTTTATACACTATCATTGGTCATCAGGACACTATAACATCAGTTAGATGGGCTCTAGATCTGACCTCACCAACAGTTATGAAAAGTTTTTATTACAATACTTGTGGAGTTTTGTCTCACTAGGAACTACTTTTGGTACAATAAACGGTTCCTCCTTCAGATCATGGGTGTTGCCATAGGGACCAGGTTTTCTCCCAGTTTTGGCAATTCATGGCACTGTGGGAGGAGGAAACAGTTTTTTCGGACCGTCCTAGTCAACTAGTATGTTACAAAAGATACATACAGCCTTGAGGCATTCATGCTTAGGTTAAATAGTAACATCAAAGATATCTCCCTCTCGTGGAACATTGATATTCAATGTATGCGGTTTCTCGACCTGGAGTTATTTAAGGAAAGAGTTCACTATAGGACCCGTAACTGTTTCAAACCCCCAGGTAGGAATGGATACATTCCCCTTGATAGTTGCCATCACAAAACCTGGCTGTGTAATCTCCCGAGGGGGCAGTTTATTAGCCTTATACGAAACTGTTCATCGGAGTCGGACTATCAGTCCCAGTCTCAGGTTTTGGCAGTAAGATTCCTGCAGAAAGGTTATCAAAAAGCTCAGATTGCTAATAAGATTAAATCGATTGGTAATTCAGATATGAAAAAAATGGTGCCCAACTCCAATACCAATAAACAAACCAAGCATGAGTATAAGATTGTATTGGACTATAGTATTCGGTGTAAACAATTTGAAAAAAATTGTGATTGAACATTGGGAAGTTCTAAGGAAGAATAGGGTGCTGGGTGCATTTCTTTCCACCCACTCCCAATTCATTTTAGGCAAGCCCCCACATTGAGAGACGTTATTGCTCCCGGGGTTATTGACCCGCCTATTATTAGGGAAAATAGGATTTTTTCTTTCCTATGCTTGTGGGCATTGACAAGCTTGTAGACAATGTAAGTGTTATGTCAAAAAAACTAAAGGAATTTTCATCCTTCTCCTCTAATAAAAAATATCAGATCAAAGATTTGATCATATGTAGTACAGTCGGGGTTGTCTATATGTTGGAGTGTAACTGTGGGCTCCAGTATATAGTTAGGACCTCCAGGCCCCTCAGTGTCCATATCAAGGAACATGTTAACAATATTAAAAAAGGGACTTAGGTCCCACAGTGTCATTTTAGGTTGTGCCATGATAGGGACCCCAGAGGACTTAGATTTTCGGGTATTGAAAGAATTAATAGACATTGGAGGGGGGGGGGGGGTGGTTACTACATTTGTCATCCAAAGGGAGTCCTTTTGGATTTTTGAAGCAAAAGTTCTAACACCTGAAGGGTTAAACGTAGATTTTGATTTAAACAGTTTCATTTCTAATAGATAGGTTCCAATATTAATATTTTTGTCATTATTTGTTTTTGTTATGTTTTTTCATATGTTTTTTTCTTATGATTTTTTATATGGTTTTACATTGGGCTTGTAACAGGATGGCAGCAGGTGAAGATAAACTTTAATGATTTTGTAATAAAATTCCTTTATTTAAATAAAGGAATTTTTATATATTAGATTGAGCTGTAGGGGTGCTATTGGACCTATTATTTATATTTTTAAATATATACATCGGTTTGAGTCAATTCCCTATCTGGGTATATTATTTGAGTGAGAAGTCACACAATTTTTAATGTGTTCATTTTTTAACCTTGTCTGATGCTTGTAGCGCTGCCAACATTTTTTAAAATCTATTATCACCTCACTGGGGTTGCATTTCTGGCATTGTATGTTGTTATGGCATCAGGTTTGTTTAAGATAGGCAGGGTGACACTGTAGCTCCACCCCCCTAACAAAGTTAACATAATTTAATGGGAGGAGGAGCTACGTCTGACATCACCGGCTGTCCTCCTGAATGACAATGTTACTCCATGTCTCGTGTTTATGCTTGAACTTACCAGCTCTATGTGAGTAGGTTTTTATCTAATTATAAAACCTGGATTGTTTTAAATGGTGAGCACTTAGATTTATTCTTTTATTTATATTGTCTTGGGCGAATCGCTTTGGAGACCTGGATTTCCAGTTCCTGTTGTATTTCACCCATTGCTATGACATGCGCTTATGACCACCTGTTAGGTCAGGGGTCCATTAATTGAGGTGAGCGAAGCGAGTGATTTGGAGGTGGAGGGATTGTCATTTGAAACTGTTGCTCCTGGACTTTTTTTTCATCACGTGGAAATTCTCTGATGTTATACTTACCTGCTCTGTACAGTGGTTTTGCACAGAGCAGCCCAGGTCCTCCTCTTCTTGGATCCCTTGTCGGCACTCTTGGCCCTTCCCTCCTGCTGAGTGCCCCACAGCAAGCAGCTTGCTATGGGGCATCCAAGCCTGGCATTGGCTCCCCCCAAATCCATACCAGCCCCTTCAAGTCCGGTATGGATTTTGGAGGGGAACCCCCATGCCAAAATAAAATAATAATAAATGGCGTAGGGCCCCCCAAATCCATACCAGACCCTTATCTGAGCAGGCCAGGAAAGGTGGGACAAGTGAGCACCCCTCCTTCGGCACCATACCAGGCCACATGACCTCAACATGGGGGGTGCATTGGGGCAAGCACCTTGTCCCCACGTTGATGGGGACAAGGGCCTCTTATCGACAACCCTGGTTGATGGTTGTGGGGGTCTGCGGGCAGGGGGCTTATTGGAGTTTGGTCACCTGGTGGCACCACCCCCATACCTATTTAGGAACTGTCAAACGGAGGAGTAGACATTCGGCAATCAGCCTTTGCTGTGGAGAGAACGTTTGTTTTGGGTCCGCCAATGCGGCAGGCGTCGTGATTGAGGATGGATCTACTTGGGGGGACTTTGTTTTGGTGAATGAGTAGGGTTTCAATGTACCCCATACTCATACAAATGGGGGGCGGGATCTTCCAGATTTCGATAGGCCCCATGTCTGCAGACCCCCACAACCACCGACCCCCACAACCACTGCCCAGGGTTGTCACAAAGAGGTTCTTGTTCCCATTAACATGGGGGCAACTTGCTTTGGGGCAGGGGGGCACAATCCCATGTTGAGGGTATGTGGCCTAGTAAGATTCGGGGGGGGGGGGTGCTCGCTCATCTTCCCCTCTTTACTGGCCTGCCAGGCTGCGTGCTCGCATAAGGGTCTGGTATGGATTTTGGGGGGACCCTACGCCATTTTTTTTAAATTTTGGCCCGGTTGTTCCCATCAAAATCCATACCAGACCCAAACAACGTTTTTTTTTTCAATTGCCGGCAATGGTTTTATGCAGCCGGGAAAATCAATTTAAATGTGATTCTTTTTCCTTTTTATGTGTCGGTTTTGTTGCAGCAGGTTCTATACACGGTACAGATGTGTTACTTTACAGGGAGGTTAAGGGGACACCACAGGCACTATATTTAAAGGAAGTTTTCATTTTTGTTATTTTACTTTAAGCATCATTAAAATCAATGCTCCTTTAAAAAAAAAAAAATTGCATTGATACTATCATTAATAAAAAGAAATACAAAAATGTGGTGTCTTCCCCCCCCCCCCCCAGAATCCATACCAGACCCTAATCTGAGTGAGCGCCCCCCTCCTGAACCATACTAGGCCACATGCCCTCAACATGGCATGTGCTTTGTGGCAGGGGGGCTTCCAGATTCCAATAAGCCCCCTGCCTGCAGACCTCCACAACCAGCGCAGTGCTAGCATACCCAGGTCGGTGAAGTCATAAGGAGGCAGGGTCATCTATTAACATTGGGCGACTTTG